>CAVNYN010202275.1:0-28650 GCA_963692815.1 Nyctanthes arbor-tristis
TTAGCAAAACTCAGTCAAATTAGGCGCCCACTTCCGGTCCCCCATTTGTGTACACAAGTTATGCTCGTACACAAGTTCAATGGTCCAAAATATATTTCTGATCCATGATTTGCGCCCCCTGTGGGCGCACGCACAAGAAAGAGCCTCTCAACTACACAATTTATATATTACAAATATTTAAACATATTTATCTAAGCCATCGGATTATAACCTTTTGAATGTAGGACAAGGTTTTCCCAACACTTAAACTCATTTCTTATGGAAAGCTTTGATATTTAATTCTCATTTACCCAACTATCATTTTGGGCAAATAGAGTTAGAATCTTTCAACTTGGGATAACTATTTCCTCCTAGATTTGTATTTATGTACTTCGTCACTCAGTTCTAAGAAGATAACAACTGCTTTTAAAGCTCCCAACATGTAATGTTGTTGAGATGTTGTTACGCGCGTCAAGCAATAGCACATATATCAAATGAAGGTGATGTGAACCCGAGATGAAACAACGCAAACGAACCCACACGAGATTGGAGATCAACCCAGAAAAGTTAATTACCAGTTGTGATTTCGAATCCTTAACGATCCACGCGATTCATGGCTTGAAAATGATTGGTATATTAAACCAATCACTCCCGAAGATAGGAACCCTGAACCAATAGTGATATGATCACCCAAAGAGTTAATCACGCTCTTTGATAAGTTCAGATTTTCAAATTCGAACAAGATAATGAGGGAAAATTTCCTCACAATTATATTAAACTCACAAGATTCTTGAATGAAGTTTACAATGAAATAGAGGTGTTTAATATTGCATATACAAAACCTAAGTTCTCTCAGGAAACAAGAAAATACCCAAAAAGAAAAAAGAATCATAGAAAAACAAGGAAACAAAGCAATTTCCGCGCGTAGAGGTACTGTGCGGGCGTACTAGGCAACAAGGCATCCGCCCTCGTGTTTCTGCCGTGATTTGCCATGTTGAGCGGCTGCTTGCTCATTCTGTGCGGCCGCACAGTTCTTCTTTTCCTTTTTTTCCTTTCATCTCGGCCTTTTGTTTTCCGTCGGCTTAGTCCCTAACCTCCAAATTTCTTGCGTCTTCAGTCCATACTTGAATTAAATTCGTCTCCTTTGATTCTTCTTTGTATGTTATTATGTATTTGATGATTTTAAGCTTTTTTTCTACGTTGAACATTTATGATTCTTTTTGTCAATGTCAATAATCTTGATTAGTAACGAGTTACATAAGTAGTTAGTCAAAAAGTGAGGTGATGAAGAGACATCAGTATTTTTAACAATCAGATTTATTATAGTTGATATAATATGTGTCAATTCGTCTAAGAGTCGTTTTGGGATAAGAAACTTGTGGCATTGACTTGGTCTTTCATGTTGAAAGTGTGCACCCATGACCATCGTCAGTGCCCGATGTCTTTGGCAGTTTGTACACTAAAAAAATTGAACGTTGTGTTAGGAGCCGTTAACTAAAAGACAAGAATCTCATTTAGGAAAAGTCATACCCTTTAAACGGCGTCAAGTCGGCTGGGTCAACGAATAAACTAAAAGAAATAACACAAAAATGAAAAAAGAAAGCTAAAAAATAACTAAAGGAAATTTTCATCCACCTTTTTGTTTGGATAATTTCACCTACAACGTTATTTCATACATTTTTCAAACATTTTTTAAAGTCAACAATCGAAATTCAAGATTCTAAAAAGTTGTTTTGTCAATTGTCAATAGGTAGAGGACGACAGATAATTTCTCACAATTTCGTTTCTGCCTTAAATGATCCAACATTTTTTTGATTTTAGTACGACAGGAGATTTCACACTGATTACAATTGTTTGTTATTTTATTTTATATTTTTAGATCAAAGTTGCTTTAAGAAAACGGGTGACGGAGAGTTGTCCCAGTCCTGCCTCATTGAATTACCATACCTGTCTCCCTGTTAAAAAGTCTATTCGTACATCCATTTTGTATCAAAAATTTTTCAGAACGATGTGGCACAATTATGGGGGTGGATGTGAGAAAAAGAAAAAACAAATTCCTAACCCATGTACTCAGTTTGTTTAAATTCTTGCAAAAGTGTTAGTACAAATAGCAATGACAGCGTCCGTCTTAATTCTCTCCAATGAGCATGAGTAATGGAGAGAGCCATCTCGATCCTACCTTGCTCTATTTACCATTCCCTTATACATTAACTTATTGCTCATCATAGTTATAACGGTGTAACATAAGTAACATAACTTTTTTTTTTTTTTTGGATTGGCGCTAGATATCTCAGCTTGTGCCGGACAAATCCTGGGCCTCCAGAACCCAGCCTCTAGAACCTTAGAGGAGGTAAATAGTGGGACATGCCTTGAGTGGACCTTGATTTTCCCGACAGACTGTACACTTTTACGCATAAGAGACCCTCTGCCACACCTCCTGCACCATAAGATGAAATTGAGTCCATGTGCGTCCGTTGGGTTTTGAACCCTCACCTTGTCGCTGGAAGCGAGCCTTTGCATTGATTTTCCGTCCAAACGAGCCGTACCCCGGTGGTCAACATAAGTAACATAACTTACTTATCTTTGATGTGGCTTCTCAATTCTACAATTAAGAAGCCTCTCAAGAATAGTATGTTACATCCTCCTTTAAAAAAAAAAAAAGGTAAAATCATTACTTTAAAATAGTACATAATTAGAAAAAATATATAGATTTAAAATGAACGAAATTCAGTCTTGTCAAATTATAGTAACAGGATTAAGACAGTTAAAAATAGGATTAAGTGTCTTATTCTTAGAAGTCATTGATATAGAACTATCATACACTGTTGAACATATGACTAATAGTTTAATGTTCTCATTCCACTCTGCTACTAAAAAGTCGATCGTTTCTTATGCTAATTAATTTATGTGTAGAAATAAGAGAACATGCGATAGTATGGAGGTATGTAGATTTTTTTTTCTTTTTTTTTTTTTTAAATTATTGGTCAATAAAGGCAGGGATTCATTCAACAAAAAAAAAAAAAAAGCAGGGATTCACGAATGACACAATATATAGTATATGTCAGTCATTTGGTATTAGCTTGTAGTTATAGGCTTGTAGCAACATGTTCGACGTGCTTAGACAGGCACAAAAGGAGTATTGAGTTCACAAACACAAATGTGCACACTGCGCAAAAGCTGAATGTTGTTTGCATCAGGAGTTTCCATGGAGTATAGAAAATTAAAACCACAATTTATAGTTTGGGTTTGTGAATGAACCGTCTTAGTAATGCTATTTATTTAAATTAGTGACCAGTTCAGTCTAATGGCATCACTAAATTGAAAGATGTGTGGAGGTGCATAAACATATTTGAGCATTAATTTTTTTCACCGTTTAATAAGAAAATGACAATTAATTTAAATATCAGTTTCTAGCCTAGGTAAATAGTATTATTATTATTAAATTTATCATTTTCTCTTCCAAAAAATAAAATTATCATTTAATGCCACATAATCTGATATTGAGCACCCGTAATGCTAATACTCTAATTATGCGAAATGTGAAATTAATCATCACCCTAGAATTACTTGTAAATAAATTGGAGAAATATATGTAGACCCCATTTGGCACCAATCACGGTTTGCAAGCTGTCCTAAAGGGAGTCTCACATGGCCAATCACCGATGAATAAGGTAGAATTATTAATTTCTAGCTTTTTTGCTGTCTTTTTTTTTAAATATATACATATATATATATATATATAGAACACATTTTCTTTTTTATTTATTTGCATTGAGAGAATTAATTATTATTATGATTTTAAAGACACATTATGGTTAATTACTATTACATTAAGTTAAAGATAATAATTAACTAATAATTCTCTTTTCAAGAGTGATTGACGGTCTTATCGTTGACACATCACTATTTGTCAACCTAAATGTTTTTCCAATTTTAAGAAATTCGCACTTTTTACTTTTAACTTTAAATAACCCTAAAAATTTTTCAAGTATGTGTTTTGAATTATATAGACAACTAATTCTATTAAGAAATTTATAAAATCAAATGCAGTTGCAATTACATATAGACATGCTTATACTCGTCATTTTGGAAAATCTATACTTTTCTGGTTTCTAAGAATTACAACTTTTTCTCTTCATTTTCTTTGCATTTAGGTCATCTATGTAAAACCATTCTTTCAAAGCACGAATGCACAAGCGTATGGGAACTGTTCAAAATTTCCCCATATGGCCACTTGAACAAATGGAGAATTTCAATCTATCAAGTAGTAAAAACGCATTGAAAGAATGGATCACATATCTATCATATTACTATTTGATAGAAAATTGGACGATTTTAATTGCTCTATTCATCTCCTGATGATGATGATGATGATGATTCAGGGGGGTGATTTAAAGAAAATGACAGAACGAAATGAAAAGTTATACACATCACATGATAGTACGGCCAAGTGCAACAACTCTTTAACGGAAAAAAAAATTCCTGTCACAGAAATACATTCTCATTCATTTATTATATATTGTTTTTATACTACCACCATACCCATGTATTCGTAGAGAAAGAAAGGAAAGTAGATGAGAGAGAGAGTGTGTGTGTGTGTTCCGTGACCCTACTTGTAGAACAATATCACAAATTTATGTTAGGTAGGAGTCGCGCACTGAAAAAAGGCAAAATGCAATTAATGAAATTTTCTTTTTGACATTCGACGTCCCTATTGTAAACGATTTTTTTTTTTTTTAAAAAAAAACTATGGGCTAAACATAGAGTAAAAAAAAAACAACGATACTAATTACTCAATCTTAACCAAATAAAACAATAATTTAAATTATTGAACAAAAAGAAGTTTAGATAATAATTCACCAATCTAGAAATAATAGTAAACTCCTAAATTTTGATTTTTTTTTTTTTTTTGAGTTTTTTCACTTTTTTTCTTATATGAATGGTTTGGATTGTGAAAATGAACATTTATCTAACATATTAAAATTGATAGTACTCAAATTCAAAATGTGGAAGAAAATAATTAGTAATCATGAAGAGAATTTAGGTAAAAGAGGTAAAACAGTTAAGAATGGAAATGTGTAATTAAGTTGACGTGAATGATGCATTTTGAGTTCACAAGTCTACTAAATTAAAAAAAAAAATATTCACGCCATTGGGCCCCCTAACTTATTGGGCCCTAAGAACAAGCCTTCTCAGCCTTGCATGAAGTCCGGCCTTGCTGAAATTTTGTGTATATATAGATGTACCAGGGAATTGATCATATGTACCTGGGAATTGATAAAGAAAAATTCTAGAGGGACATGAAAATGGGGTATTATTAGGTGATATTTTTATGTGACACACTTATATTGGATGATGAAAAAGTAACCATGTAATCATCACTCAATGAATATGTGACACATGAGAATATCACCTAATAATATTCCCTTTTCATGTCCCCCAAGAATTGCTCATTGATAAAAATACCAGCTATTAATGATAACATTGTTAGGTATCTTACTAGTGAAAATATATCTAAAATGAGTAATGCTACACTTCCCCTTTGATTTACCAATTAGTTTACCGATCTGTTTATAATTTTAACTCTAAAATATCTAAAGCTTAAATTATATAAATGCCTTAATTGACACTTTTACCTTTCTTGTTAATACACAATTAGTAAACTAATATAGAAGTTTATTAGTACTCATCTAAAATTTAAGACACGTGACAGTATATACTCAGTCTGCTTGTAGATATATTGAGAGGAGTACTACGATCTCGTCCTCTATACTTACTTTAGATCCCACCTACGCATAAATTATCATCATCTCAATAAATGGACATCATAAAGGATTCATCATTGTTTATTTTTCTTTAAAAAATATTTTTTCTAATTTGGCAAAAAAAAAAAATTATAAATTGTCTAAATTTCAAAGCAAGTTAAATTAAAATTCAGTAAAAGAAAAAAAAATTACCTCTAGAGGAAAGTAGGATTACTTACTTTCAAATTTAATAATTAGTAACTAATTTTAGAAAAAAAAAAAGGTAAATTCTTACTCAAAACTAATCCCAACTAATTCTCAAACTAATACCTCTTAAGCATGTTAATTAAGTAACCCAAACTCGTTACAATCAACCATGTAAAGCTATGTTATGATCGATTTAGCTTCTGATGCTACTTTTTGTGGAGAAAGTTGTAGAACTAGCAAACTTTGCAACTAAAGTTGAAATAAGGAAACTAAGAAAAATAGATGAACAATAAATAAGGGGCAAACTTATAGAATAATTTCAATACTTGCAAAAGAATTAGAACACCTTCTCTCTACACATAAGGAGAACACAATAGATTATTTCTCTCTTTATTATAGGAGAAAACAACTCTATTCTTGGAAGGAAAAACCGGAATACACCTTCAGGAGAAACCTCTCTTTTTTCTCTCTAAAGCCCCCCTTTCTCTTCTCTAAGAATAGGATGTGAAAGCTTATGAACTCTTGCCCTATTTATAGAGTTCATTTCTTAATCCATAAGAAAACTAAACCGCTATAGACAACTCGTGGACAACTCGTGCTTGGCTGTCGCTAGCTATGCGGTCTTCAAGTTTGACTTGAATTCTTCTTCTTCCTTTACAACTCATGCTTTGTTGTCAAATCCAAGTTTTAACCATTAAGTAATCTTACACCGCCTTTGACTTAGTCAATAGGATTGTTCGATTCGGTTTTGAACTCTTAAAGATAAGCTTTATCCTTTAGCAAGTTGAGGAGTTCGATTTGGATTCAAACTCTTACTTTTCAAAACTTATGTACAAGCTTCTACAAAGTGGCTTACTATAACAAGCTCGACACTTATCAGTGACAGTCACAACTAAAAGATCAACTTGTCCATGTATGAAGTTATGTTGTGCCAAACTGATGACAACATAGACTTATATACTCTATATAGAACACTTTGATCACGATTAGGCAAGCCACCCGGCCCATGGAAATATAAAGCTTTTACATTCATCATTTTTAAAGTTTTTGAACCATAATTAAATTATGAGCTATTTATATTCCTCATTTAGCTTTGGTTAAACTTTCTAGGTAGGGTAAAAATGTTTTTCGCCTTGAAAGCATATGTTTCCTTCTACATCTTGTTTCTTGGTTTGTATGCTTGTTGCCAACTTGTGCATGCTGATATAAAAACTCTCTCCCCGCCTCCAAAATTTTAACCCGCAATCGAAACTGGTACCCTGTTATTAAGTTAAGCAATTTATAATTGTCTTACTTGAGTATGAAAGAAATTGTTATAAGAAAACTTTTGAAGCTTAGCTAGCCAAACCTGCCAAGAAAAGAAAGTTCACTTGTTGGGGGTCAAACACTAGTTTCTTTTCTTTTTCTTTTTTTTTTTTCTTTTCAAAAGATTGCTATTATTGAACAGCAACAATTGTAGGAGAAATTTTTATTTGGTTACTTTATAAGTTACACGAGAGATATGACAAAATCAAGCCGTGATATATGACAACATGGTCAAACAAAATGCTAGTGGTTCGTAGCTTTGCATGTTCTATCTAGACCCATTCAAATTTATAATTTTACAAGACGTGTTTGGTAAGAAAAGAAAATAAGGGAGAATGTACAGGGTGAGAGAATCTAATTAATGTATATGAAAAATGCAGTAATTTAAGTTGCGATTTGAGGAAATTTTCCAAGGAGAGCTTACATGTCCTCTTATGGAGTGGAAACTGCCACGTTGCTGTATGTGATTGGGGGTTGGGAGATTGAGGTTAGCTGGACCGTTTTGATTTTTCATTATTACAATTGAATTATAATGAGAAATTATAATGAGCTGAAATGAGTGGTGTAGATTAATGAAAATTTGAAATTTGTAGTTATAAATAAGCAGTCGTCAAATAAGTAGTAGGAGAAATTATAATGTATTTTGAAAAAAAGAATCAAACACGATAAGATATATTATATACAACACACTAGCATATTTATGTGTTGGCTTTAATTTGGCCTCTCCATTGAAGATAATATGTATGTAAATTTGTTTGCCATATATAGTTTTGATCTAGAGCCTCCAAATGATTTCATAATAGTGCCACCCTTAATTACTCACATGAGGCACAAGTCTAAATGTGACCCACATATGGGACGTTCATAAAACCCCATGTAATTTTATATGCAAAATATATTGCGTGGCTCTGGCTTGATGAAGATTTCTGTTATAAATTTAATCAAAGTTAAAAGCCATTTACATCTTTTAGAGTATATATGTATACAAGATTATATAGCACTCTTAAAGTTCTTGATTGCTTGTCAAATATTAGTTCCAACCACAAATTAAGTGACCTAATCTTGAATTTGGATATGTAACATAATTCTTATGATCAAACTACTTTATAAGACTTTTGATATTTCAATATTATTAGTTTAATTGACAAATCCAAGTTAAAATCTTCAAAAGTAACCACTAAGAAATGTTGATTTACTTGTTCCATTCTTAATCATTTGATTCAACATTTTTTTTTTTTTGATCTTTTTCTTCAACTTTTTGTGTCTACATAATGAAAATTGCAAGCTTACATGTTGTATTGGTGGAAACAAGCTTTCCATGAATTATGACATGTGGATTTCTTTTTCTTTTTATCAGAGAAGCCGAATTGATCCACTCTAAGTCTAAAGTCTGAAGCACAACAAATTTAGTGCATGACTCGACCGGTACTATGATATATACTAACAGATTTGTTTGTGCGTGAAATGCGTGGCAAGCTTCCCGACCAATAATGACCCATTATTATTCCGACCCTTGTAGCTTATCGAACTTGGATAAGTTTAGCCAGTGATACGAGTACGATGAAGCTCAAGTTTTATTATTTCTCATACTAATAATAAAGGGGGCTGTGAACAAAGTGGATGGACAAAATTTGGGCTTTTGGTCAATTTGCTAAGCACAGTCGTTTTAGATCAGCAGATACAACACAATTTCTTATTGGGTCATTATTTTGTCCATGGGTCACCACTTGAGCCCATATCTATCAGCCCAATTATCTAATCAGTCGGGTGTTCCAGCCCAAAAAGGATCTGTAATATACAGGAATCGAGTTAGATGGGCTGCTTTGCCAGCTCTTACAATATTTCTAGCTCGAAAATATGTCTTTGGGTTAATTTTCTTGGGGTTTCCAAGTCAATTTTGTTTGGGCCATTGTCCTCAATTTTTAGTCGATTTTTAATAATTTTTGAATACATCATCTTACATTATTGTTTCTTATTTTTCAACATATCATTTTATATTAGATATGCAAAAGAAATCCAATTTGCACCATATCTACAAATAGAAAAAGAAAATTTCCGATCCGCACATCGAAAAGTAGATTCAAACCGTTTTGAGTCTCTGTGCTAATTTAAAAAGGAAAAAAGAGAAAAAAAGGAAAGAAAATAAATTATAAAGAACAGGGGAAAATATATATATATATATATATATAGAACAAGGCACAAAGGAAAAGGATCAACAATCAGATCATGAGTCCAATTCTCAACTGGATTTGTTAACAACTCTCAAAACATGATGTGAATAGTAAATTTTCAACTGGCGAATCATAAGCTAGCCTAGAACCGCCCTAAATATGCCCGGTCGCCCTTGACATCAGGGAGGGACAAGAAATTTTAACACTACGTTTAAATATATTACTACCTTTTTATTTGTATAGAACAAACTACGTGTGTCAACCTTTTTTTTTTTTTTTTTTTTTTTTTTTTATCTTTTCTTCAACTTTTTAGGGTGGAGGTGCTTGAGAACTTCCACATGGATTTCTAATAATTTTTTTTTCCTACGGTATTTTTTACATAAGTTAAACACATGTTCGTTCGGTCTCCACCAACAAGAAAAACCGAAAAGCCCAACTACCAAATTGAGGGAATAATCTATCCAATTATAGGACAACGGTAATGAGTACATGCAACTCCACCCTAGCCGAGCCTATTAACCACCAATATCGCGGAGGCACAGGAACTTAACGGACGATTTACCGGTGTCTTCATGTTGCAGAGATTAGGGATTGGGATTCAATGTTAATGGAAATGGAGAGGGGATAGAACGTTGAGCTGATTAGGGAATTGGGTTGTTTGGATAGGTGTATATGAGTTCTAATTATTACTGTGAGATAAATTTAGGTCGTTGGATTATTCTAATCCGAGAGACTAGAATATTTGTCAAAAACATGTGTCAAAATGGTTGGTAAGCTGAACCGCCCCAATTATATATATGCACACATAATATACAATTTTTTGAACAACACACATAATATACATGTATATATGCCAAACATTTGTGATAAAAAAATATATATACACTAGTGCAGCACGTGCTTTGCACGTGTTCCGTTTTGCTTTTGCTCTAATCCGTTTATAGTTAGCTGTGTTGATTTATGATTAGTCTAAATAATGACAGTTTTAGAGTAATTGTGACAGTTTTAGAGCTTAACATATGCTTGTCTCTTTGAAACATGAGCAAAGAGAACACCTAGTTATGATAAGAACAAGAAAACTAAACAAGATCTAAACATTGAACATTGAAAGGAATATAAGTATCTTGAGTAGCAATGATTCTTTTGTAACAATGAATCAATCATAGCTACTAAGGAATATAAGTACTTGACTAAGTAATAATGTCTACCGATGTTTTATTCACTACAAGGAAAGATATATGACAAACTCACAATTAATAAAAATCACTTAAAGAATAAAATTTGGTGAATTCTATCCCGAGAAAAGAACCAAAAGAATCTTACATATAGAAACAAAATTTTGTCCCCGCATACATGAATAGCATTGAAAGTTAATAATTTCATTCATAAGAAAAGTGAAAATGATTTCAAACGAATCACAAGACTTTGATAATTCCATTGTATTGTCTAACCCTTTGACGGAGAGTTAAAAGAAAATTTTTTGCTTAAATAAAGGTACTACGTAAGCACAGGCCACCAATTTTCCAGAGCCTAAAATGCATCTTCTTATGACCATCATGTTCTTCCACCATGTTTTTCCTGAACATAAGCTTCCACATTAAGAACTAAATAAATATCTAAAATATCACATTGAAAACTCATCATACTCATATACAATAAGCAATTTTAATTGAGAAACATAATTTGAAATCCGTAATGTGACATTTTGTCTCAAGTTAAATTTGGAGAATATGAATGTTTAAAGAAACCAATTTTGCTAGCTGTGATATTTAAAATACAAAATCCGTTTAGATTGGAAATGGAATATAATGATGAGCAACTTATTTAGAAGATGCAAACTTCAATTCATTTAGAGCCAGTAATTCATTCAAGATTTCTAGCATGGAAAATTTATGCAACTAATGATAATTAGAAAGAATGCTCACCACAAGCTTCATGTTGTGTGTTCTCTTTAACATTAAAGAGCCAAGTTGACTGTGCATTGCGTCTCCTAATGGGGCACATGAGAGGGGAATATATAATCCAAACTAAAGGAAAATAACTGCTGCCACGAATATTTTGCTTAAACAATTTGATAAATGTTGTGATCCTATAAATGTAATTTCCAGTAAGATAAAAATTATCCTTTAAATCTACAACGTTAATTCAGGAACCGTTATAAGATAACTCATAAAACTTCTCACTTTGATCTTACGTCCATTAATCAGTCTTTCTACATCTATCTACAAGTTTGATCACATGAACAATGTCCATTTTGATGCTTTTCAGTCGGCGCAAGAGAACCTTGGATAAAGAAGTTACCTGTAAACCATGGGAATTTCCGTTGTCTGAATCTTTCATTATCTGCAGCACTCAAGAACAATTAGAAACCAGCAGAAACTAAGCATTTTGTTGAAAAATAAGCAAGTAATCGGCAATAAGAAAATTGCAATGGAGTTGCAATAGTGGTAGCGCACTTCCGTTAGCTTATAGACTAAGCTGAATGCCTTTAATTTTTAAGAACAAAATAACCTTGTACATGCAATTACCCATATTTGCTTAGATAAAAAGAGAAAATATCGACAATGTTTTGATTGAAAATTAGAATCAGAAAGCCAAGACCCAAGACAATGATATAATTCCTTCAATATTTCAATTCTAATAGGAAAATAGAAAAATAAGCACCCATGAAGCGCATAAACAAAAAGAAAAATTACTTCTTTCATAAAATATGACAATAGATTTGCAACTCACTAAAATTCAATCTTGATTAGAGAAGTTGAGAGCAAGAAAAAGAAAAGATAAAACCACAGGCCTAATTTCCCAAATTAATAAATAGGCAAAGAGAGTGAGACACCACCATGGCTGCATAGAACCTGATTGCATATGCAAGAAAGAAACATAACTCCGTAAATTTCCCTTCTTCAAAGCCATTCAGGTTGGCCACGCCAAGATACGGGTCCGATCCCTACACGCAATGCAACTTGAAAAACATAATCATCACAGCCTACACATAGAATTAGGAGGAGCAGCAGCAGCAGCAAAAATGTTAGGCAGTATGTACACAAGAAAATCTGTAGAAATCTATAGAAGTTGATGTAAAAATACATTTAATTGGCGCAACAATTTACCAAATCGGTATATCAAACAGCCAAAATAAAGTCGGACCCAACCCCAAACCTCCGACTCTGAAAATGAAAAATAGGAAAAACACCACAACAATCAACGGGGGAAAAAAAGTGAACCCAAGGACATACCTCCAAAGCTGAATACACTACAGAAAAAACAACGAAATATTTCGAGAGGAAAAAAAGCAAAAAAAAAAATGAGTGTAGTGAAACTGTAAGCGCAGGAGAAGAAGCTCCCAGGCTGAACGATTGAGGTGGGCAAATTCACAATTAGCAAGTAGCAATTGAGAAATCTAGTTATTATTTATACAACGGTAAAAAAGAAAATTGATAGAAAAAAGATGGGGGCATTTTCATAAAGACACTGTTTATAAGAACAGTGAAATTGGAGAATTCATTTATTATATAGTTAGAGATATATATAGTTAGATATATATAAATATATATGTGTGCGAACATAAGGTAAAAGTAGAATAAGACAGTGAATATGCCAAACATTTTAGGAGTCAAACTATGCAAATATCAACCCCGGCAAGCACCCGGCACGGAGTCCCTAAACTGGAAGGATCAGCCCAATTAATTTCCCAAAAGAAGTCAGAAACAAAAGGAAAATTTTTTGCGAAGTGATTGCTAGACGATGAATGGTAAATTTGGTGGTTGTTGAAGAAAACCATTCTGCTAATCTCATATCGAGAAACCTTGGGCACTTCTCTTCATGGAGGATTGTAGAATTTTTTCAACTTCAGCAATTCTGCTGTTTGTTGTGATAAATATCGTGGTGAGTGGACTATCACAGCAAGTTACGACAACCTTAGAAGGCCCCTTTAAGCCCGTAACTCGTAGATTCGATCCTTCTTTGCGTCGCGGCAGCGATGATTTGCCTCTGGATGATCCCAGGTTAAGAAAAATTGTGACCTCGAATTTTCCCGAACAGATTGCTCTTGCATTGTCTACTCCAACTTCAATGTGGGTTTCTTGGGTCACTGGTAATATAGGAGTCTTTTTTAGTTTCGCGGTGCATTTTTTATATTTCTTTGGTGGGTTTTGTTTGTATTTTGTTTGTATTTTTGTTGTAAATTGGGTTTTTTGTGAATTAAATTTTAGGGGATGCACAGATTGGATTGAATGTGACGCCACTTGATCCATCGACAGTGGGCAGCGAGGTGTGGTATGGGAAGGAAAGTGAAAAGTATACTGGAAAGAAATCTGGGATTTCAGTGATCTATAATCAGTTTTATCCATTTGAGGGCCTCTGGAATTACACTTCTGGCATCATCCATCACGTGAAGATTGATGGTAAAATTTTGTCTTGAAGAATACAATGAATATTGTTTCAATTGATTGGAGTATGTTTATGAAAGTTCTGTTCGTTTTGTGTTATTTTCAATTTGCAAACCGTAAGATCATAGAATCGGGATTATTTGGATGTTGCCTGGGAAAAGATGTTATCTTGCACGGTTCATACAATTTTATCCCCATCCTGATTGACTAGTATCCTGTTGTGATCATGTTTGCCACTTTATCTATTGATACACCCTATGTTTTAATATGAAAATGTAGCAACCAAGATTTGGATTTCTTATAGGTCTGGAACCTGAAACAAAATATTACTACAAGTGCGGGGATAGTTCTTTAAAAGCAATGAGTGAGGAACGTGTATTTGAAACCTTACCATTGCCTGGTTCGGGCAAGTATCCACAGCGGGTAGCAGTTATTGGAGATTTAGGACTTACAAGAAATTCTACAACAACAATTGATCATCTTATTATGAATGATCCTTCAATGATTTTGATGGTTGGAGATTTAAGTTATGCAAATCAATATCTCACGACCGGTGGAAAGGGAGCTTCATGCTTCTCGTGCCAGTTCCCTGATGCACCAATTAGAGAAACATATCAACCTCGCTGGGACGGGTGGGGAAGGTAACAAACATTCTTCACTTCAGTATGCAATTGAGATTTAGTTGTCTAAATCAGTGAATCTTTGCAATCTTTTGTTAATAAGTCAGTCGCACTACTATGATATAATCGTGAATAATGATAATACCTGTTAGCTCTGATCAAAGTAGTGAAAGGAGAAAGTATCACTCTATACTTCCTGAGTTCAGCCGTGTACTGTAATGTCTTACAAACTAGACTATGAAAATTCCTCTGCTGAGCAAGAACAAGACGAAATTAAACCTAGTTACAAATTGCATGTTTAACATACAACTAGAACAGCAAATATTCAGTTGGCTAAAATGTTATTTGAGTAAACATAAATTGATCTGTAAGAATAATATGGGAGAGGATTACTATTTGTTTCACTTAAAACATTGGTGCTTATGTAAATAAGGCAAGTTGCTGATTTCAGAAGCATGATACAATCTGTGACTTGCAGAAGAAAAAGCTGAACTGCTGCATTGACATTGAATTAATCATGTCATTTAATTAAATTTCTTGCATTAAAAATCTTAAACCAGGTTCATGGAGCCTCTCACATCAAGAGTTCCGATGATGGTTACTGAAGGAAACCATGAGATCGAGCCTCAAGTTGACAATATTACATTCCAATCATATCTTACAAGATTTTCTGTTCCTTCAAATGAGTCTGGTTCCAACGCTAATTTCTACTATTCTTTTGACGCTGGAAGTGTACATTTTATCATGTTGGGGGCATATGTGGACTACAATAGAACAGGTAGCTGACTGATAAATCATAGCTTTAATAATATGAATATGTTTCAGTGAGGATTTGTATTAAGGCTAACATGAACCTGTTTTATCACTTTCTAGGGCACTCAGTATGCTTGGCTTAAACAAGACCTGGGACAAGTAGACCGCAGTGTAACTCCTTGGGTGGTGGCTGCTTGGCATCCTCCTTGGTATAATAGCTACTCATCACACTATCAGGAATTTGAATGCATGAGATTGGAAATGGAAGAGCTTCTTTACCAATATCGAGTTGATATTGTCTTTTCGGGTCATGTATGTTGAAATTATCTTTCCCCCTTGCTGATATAATAGCTGTTTTGTACATCAGCATTTTTTAGTTAGCGCATCTTGGAAAATTTCAGATTAGATGAAATAGAACCAATAATAGGATTTTATATTTTCTGTTGAAATCTTTTTATTGGCAAACTAGTAGCACTTGCTTCAAACAAGTGGATATTCATGGTGATAATAAACTTATGGAAGCTACGATTTTGCTATTTTGGCTGCCATTCTTTTTTTTTCCTCTCATGGTGCTATCTATTAAGAACTCAGATTACTACTTTCATTTTACTAAAGTAAAGATTATTAATTCCTCTAAGGTACATGCCTATGAGCGAATGAACAGAGTCTTCAACTATTCCTTGGATTCGTGTGCGCCTGTTTATATAACAGTTGGAGATGGCGGTAATATCGAGCAGGTTGAAGTTGATCATGCTGATGATCCTGGAAAATGTCCCTCTGCTGGTGCCAACATTCCTGAATTTGGAGGTATATGTCATATGAACTTCTCCGTTGGCCCTGCGAAAGGAAAGTTCTGCTGGGACCGACAACCAGAGTGGAGTGCCTACAGAGAGAGCAGCTTTGGACATGGAATTCTAGAGGTGAAGACTGAGGTTTTGAGTTTCAATAATATTTTGATCTTCATTATTGTCCCAAATTTCAGCTTTTCTTTCCTACTGGGGGTCTTAAACTCCATGTTAAGGAGTCCTTTCCCTGCCTTCTACCGCAGATAGTATGGCACTCCTGGACTTCTTTATGATTTATCATAGACATACCCTCATATGTCATGTCCTTATTTGTGGCACTGTAAAAAAGTATTCCCATGTTTGAGTAATAATGGTCTATGAGGAAATTACGGCTTCCACTCTTTTGGTGGCTGTGAATTCTATGAGAAAGTAGTTATTTTGAAGCTGTTCCTTTGATTAATGTACTTAAAAATGCAAATTATATATGTTAAGGGTAAGAGGTTTCAAAAAGAAATTCCCTTTATCTTCATCTGAATCTTGAGGTCTATATTGCATCTTTGTTGTGTTTTTGGCAAGAAAAATCGTGTAGGGTGGTTTGACGGGAAAACCACATCTACAAGAGATTTTCAGAAAGCTTGAGTGTAAGAATAGGTTTCTCTCAGGTTTTATTGCCTTGAATGGACTCCCAATTTACACTCAACAAGCTTATTCATGGAATAATATGTGCATGCTAGGAAAGGGCAGCAGGCTAAAAGTGCATGTCTAGGCCTAGATTTTCATAGAGATTTTAAAAATGCTGAATTGCTAATGAAGCTTAACTGATGACCTTTGCAGTAGATTGGAGTTGATAACCTGCTTGAACTATGCAGGTGGTGAATTCTACATACGCACTATGGACTTGGCATAGGAATCAGGATATTTACAATGAAGACAGCCATGGAGATCAAATTTACATTGTTAGACAACCTGAAATATGTTCTACCAGTTCAGTGGTAAGCCTACAAATTTCCTCCTTGAATTACGATATGCGTCATGGTTCCCTAATAGATTGAGAAAGTTGGTTTGTATAAAAAAATTGAATAATTTAGAAAAATATAGGCTTGATGCTAAGTTAACTAGCGAAGGCTATTTGTGGCCTTAAAAGTCTGTGGTATTGCTCTCTCTGTGTCACTTATAAGTGTTCTTGTTACTTTTGCAAATTGTTTAATCATGTTCCGAGATTGATGTAACTGTGGGTGCCTAATTGTTTTCCTTTGAAAGGTATTATTATCCTTGAACCATATAAGAATATTAGGCATCAATGAAGTTATCTCCGGCATGGCATTGGGGACTAAACCTAAGTTGCAAGGACAAGGAAATGTGAATCTAATTCAAAAGGGACATGCTGACGCGTGATTTTTCAAAAAAGTAGGAGACCCAAGCACCACATTAACTTAAGTTCTTTAAAATTTAAATTTTTCCACAACATCTTTATTTATTTATTTTTTTTTTTTATAAGACGAAGACGCATGACATGTTTAACACTTACCAGTGAGGTCCCTAAAGTATCTCTAAAGTGCTGTTAAGTTAAATTAATATACAAATACGGGACAAGGGCGGTTGTCTTGTTGATTCATGTCCTTTAGCGTCTGGAAGCTTAGGGATCTGAAACGAGTTGACATGACCCATGTTGGACACTAACATGCTGCCTTAGTAAGAGTGTTTGTGCATGATGGCTTACTTCTAATTATGTTTTGATATGGTATGGCTTAGAGTGATATAAAAAGTTTCTTTCTTAAAGTTTTATTGACATTAAAGTCATATTAAATTGGAAATAATATGCAGAACTAGGTTCCTCGAATACTCAACCCCCATTAGCGAACACTCTCCTTCTAAGGATGCCCAGGTTGAATGACTTGATTCCGAGGCTTTTCCAGTTCAATCAGGTCATTATGGAGTTTAATTTCTGAGAACATTCAATTTCAAACAGAAT
The DNA here is from genome assembly GCA_963692815.1 of Nyctanthes arbor-tristis. NCBI lineage: Eukaryota > Viridiplantae > Streptophyta > Magnoliopsida > Lamiales > Oleaceae > Nyctanthes > Nyctanthes arbor-tristis. Next base: position 17,925 of record CAVNYN010202275.1, read on the forward strand.
TTAGTCATACTAATCAGGAACTGCATTCACATATCCCCTAGGATCCACATATACTACACATTTCCACCACTCATTTCACGAATCTATTTATTTTGAAATAGAAATAGAATGCCAAGCGGGCTTAAATCCGACAGGTGAATATTTATGTGATGTATTCATTTGAGTGATGAATTATGAAATAAAGCCATATAATTTACGGATGAACTTCATTGACAAACATTGATGGAACTTAATTTTAAAGGTCGAACTTTGGCCTTTCAAGGGGGTATATTGATAAAGGGTCTAGTGGCTACTAAGACAAAGGCGGTCTTTACTCCTTTGGCTTAAAATTAGGATCTAAAGAAGATGGTGCTAATCCATAGATATTTACAACACACTCTTGTAGTATAGTGAATTCGAAAAGGTAACTCCAATATCTGTTTAGCCTCATCCCTCCTACGTGCGTGGTGTACAAATTCGAAACAGCTTGATAAGATTGATGATTGCATTTTATAGCACATGCCAATAGAACTGATAATTTATCGATCTTGCTTCTGATACAGGGAAATAACATCGACCCACCAGCAAATGTAGTAGCTGAAATAAGAAATTCTTCATTCAGTAACTATTTTTGGTACTATTTCCTGCTTTTTTCTCTGTTATTTCTTCAACATTTTAGGATTTGAAAACACTGGATCATGAAAGATGTTTGTGCATTTATTTCTCATGTTCATCATCCATCTTTGTCGAAATGGAAGTAGATTCTCAAATAGATCTGTGTATGTTCTAACTGGAGAATAGTGTCATCCTTGTAACACAATCTTTGCTTTGGAGACTCACGAAGGAAATCCATGAGGAACCCTATGAAACAAAAATTGTGTTCCATATGAAACCCGACTGAGGGCCTGCAACTATGGGGATGGTTTTGGACCCTGCAGCAACTGCCAACCGGGGAAGGAGGGCATTTTTGAAACCCCAAGTTGTGTTTCATATGGGCATTTTTAATTTATTGTGTGTGTATCTCTATATGTGTGCCATGTATAATAACGTGCATGTGTGGGCAAAATAAAATTCTTTTGTGTGTGTGTGCGCGCGCGCCTATATATATAAAAGATGTGCAAGGGGTCTTTACTAGGGAACCAAGTATGTAAACAAATACAATCTCTTTAAGCTTCTGAGGTAAATGTGCCATTGACATCAAGTATAGCATCTAAAACTTTTTCCCAAGAATCCATGCTACATCTAAAAGTTGGGGAAATATTTTTAGACAACTCTTCCCTTAATCATTTTATTTTAATGTCGTATCTGCCCTTGCCGCTATTAATTCATGCAAATCGTAGAATGATAGACAAACGGTAGAAGGGCAGAATGTAGTCACAATAATTATCAAAGCGGTAAAATGAATCCCATTAATTCTCATAAACATATTATGATATATATTAACATAAGCACCAGTCCTGCTTGAAACGGTATTCACAAATTCACAAAACATGCTTTATTTATTTATTATTATATACATAAAGCAACCATAGAATGGCAGAATGAAACGGTAAAATGGCAGAATGAACTCCATTTATCAAGCCGTAGAATGAATGAAACCCACAAATTCCAATGTCAACAATATTAGAGACCACCCATAAAATTATAATGCCAATGACGTCAAAGCTTAGGAATCGATTATAGGGGAAGCGATTCTCATAGGAAATTTAAGGAACCTTGCATTTTACGTTAATATGTCTTTTTGGTGAAATATCTATTTGGCGACGAGATCAGTAATATGATTTTGTCTTTTTAGACTACGCCCTATCGGAGTCGTGTCCCTAGGGATCCCTAAACCCATAAGGAATCTACAAAACCTTAAGTCAATTTACGTGTAGGTTATCTAATAATCTCCCGCTATTTATACATTTTACGGGATAATCATGACTAGCTATTACATAATGGTAGACAGTGACACTTGATCAAATCAAGCACAATTCAATTGTGAAAATTTAGGATTAACGAGAGAGTCATGTAAAAATATAAAGATCACGTCTTGATCAAATCAAGCCCAAGTTGTAAAGATTAGGATTAATAACGAGGGGAAGTCATTTAGTTTAATTTATTTAAAAATATAATAAAATGCATGCTGCTCCTATGCTGACGCCGCATTATTCGAAGCAATGTTGAGCTTTCCTCATCACTCCCTTCAATATTCCTCCCTATTCCCATGCAACGCCTCCTTCTCTCTTTCCACAGTCTCTGCCCCTCAAACAAAACTCAATGTCCAGCACTAGTTTTCTTCTCATGGAACCCCCATGAAGAAATTGAATTACTTTTAAGTTTTCTTCTCATGGAACCCCCATGAAGAAATTGAATTACTTTTACAAGATATTTGCACAAAAAGAGGTAATTTTTGTTCCGGAGCTTTTTCTTTTGGCTGTTTCTTCAGTTTTATGCTTCTTCGTTACCGAACATTAAAAATAAAAAAATAAAAAAAAAATTATAATAAAGATTTTGTATTTTTTGATAATTATAGCTGGCTGTATGTTGAAACGCGGGATTCTTACCCCTTATTATATTGTCTTTTTTCACGTGAAACATTTGATTATGATAATCTTGGGTGGTCTGCTAAATTAAAGGTGCGCATTGAATAAAATTTTAAAAATAGGTGGCGCTTATGATGGAAAAGATCATATAAGAATGTAGGCTGAATTTTTTGTGGACGGAGGCTGGAGCTTATAGAAATCCATGGAACATGGGGCCTGTGTTGCTTTTTTTTTTTTTTTTGGCTAGTTACTTGATGAAGGGAAAGCTTCTGTGGAAAAACAATGCTCATATGATTATATGATTATACTAGTTAGTCGATAGAAGTGAACATGGCAAGATGAAGGAAGGAGATTCAAAGATTGTATGCTGCAGGTGAAAGTTATGCATAGCTTTGTTACTGAAATTTTGAGAAACTTGTTGCTATTGATGAATCGACCAAGAAGTTTGAAATGCTGGAAAATGCTTGTACCTCAGGAAATTCATTGTTGATTCAGAGCATGACCTATGAAATTCCTAGTGTTTCAGGCCGACAAACTGACACCTCCACGGCCGATGCTATGCCAAATAATGAAAACTATCAAAATACATATCTACGTAATATATCTGTACAGACTGGGGAAGAATTTTCACCAGAGTTTCTAAAGGATCGGGTTATACTAAGAAGAATACAAAGAGCGAATGATGTTGATAAGAGTCCAATAAATAGAGCATGTTTAGACGTTCTACAAAATCAGCATCTTCTTTACGAAGCAAAGAAAACAGAGTTGGAGGCTGGTGCAGAGTTTGCTGGTTTTTCTCCTAGTAAAGGACATCGATTAGATGTGGATAATAAGACTTATTTGGATGCTGCAAGTAGGTTTTATCGGCAATACAAGGCCAGTAGAGAACAAGAAGCAATGTTCTCAGATGACTTCGGCTCTGATAGAGGTGGTCCCCTTTCAACCGGTCCAACTCCTCATGCGTCAGACTCTTCTAAAGCTTTTAAGGCTTATAATCAACCATTAGGATTTCCAGGCGTTTCCTTTTCCAGAAAGATGAAATTTCTCTGCAGCTTTGGGGGAAAAATATTACCAAGACCAAATGATGGGAAACTTAGATATGTTGGAGGGGAGACAAGAATTATATCCATCAGACAGAACCTAACATACCGTGAACTCGTGAAAAAGACTACTGCGATTTGCAATCACCCCCATACCATCAAGTACCAGCTTCCCTGTGAGGACCTTGATGCGCTTATATCTGTGTCTTCTGATGATGATCTTCAGCATATGATTGAGGAGTATCACGACTTAGAAACAAGTTCACAGAGACTCAGAATATTTCTTGAACCATCTTTTGAATCTGAGAGCCCATGTTCACTGGAAGCAAGGACAATGCAGCAAAGCCATGTTGATTATCAGTACTTGGTAGCAGTTAATGGAATGCTTGATCCAGGTCATCGGAGGAGCTCCAGCAGGGAAAGCATGGTAAGCCAGAAAGGAAGTAACATGGATAGTAGTCCAACTATCCAATGGGACACTCCGACTCCAATCCATGTGTTGGACAACTGGAATGGAGGTGGTCACTTAAACACCAAAACAACTTTTTCAAGTCCTAGTGCTCACCTTTCGAATGCACCCCCTTCATCCGCAATACCAGGTTAGTTTAAAGACGAAACTTCTTCCTGTATGGAACTTCTAAAATTGTTGAATATCTTGAGAAATATTAGACCGCATGTGATGGACAAGGTAGGTAGCTTACAACAAATCCTACCATTTTGATGTCACTTGTCATTTTGATGTCACAGGTATATATCATAATTATCCTGTTGATAGCATTCAAGTAATCAATAGCCGCAAGCAGCTGGACGGTTACCTACTAGAACCCAATGCAAATCATGCAGTGCGTTCCCACTTTCGTAACTGCAGTACAGATTTTGAATCATCTTCACCTTGGGATCATGGTGGATTGAACCCCATTAAAGGTTTGCCAAATGATGTGGCAATTTGTCCAGAAACATTACATTCATCACAAGATAAAATTAATCTTTCTTCAACCTCTGATGTTAAAGCTAGAACGTGCCAGAGACTACCTAGTTTTCCCACCACATCACAAATGAACAAAGGGAGGCCTTGTGCCGCTTCAGAAGAAGGTACAGAAGCATCTTTGTTTCAAGGAAGCCTAGTGCACAAGGAACGCATAAAAGATGAAAAACACCAATTGTTTATGAATGAGGATCATTCCTCTATGGAACTTCCAAATACTAAAGAATATACCAAATGTGCTCGAGATACAATAATGCGGCTGGAGAAAGCAGACACTTCTAGGAAAAATAATGTCAGTAGCAGTAGTTATGTTGACGATGCGGATTTTGTGGAATGCAAGATAAGCTTGCCTAAAATTTTGTGTCGAGCAGACTCAAACCTCAGTTTTCATGTCTCATCATCAAAGCCACAAGTCTATAAGGATTCTCCTTTACTCAATAATTCTGAGGAAGATTCTAGAAAAATACGGAAAGAGCAATGTGTAACTTTCCAAGCAAGTCCAGTTGCAGATGAATTTCCCATAAAGAACCCCAACATAATTAAAAATAAGAAGAATAATATCCTTTATAAAATTGACAGTAAAGTAGAGTTGAAGCCTCAGGCAAATGTTGACCAGGGCACATTTCAAGGGTATGAATCAGGATTGGCTGAAAACTTGATGAATCCTCTTGCTGCTGACTTTTCATTGGTAAACAATTCCATAAAAGATGCTTTGAGAAGAGAGGACTCTATTCACGAGGGAACAGTGTATGATTTCCATCGGAGAGGTGATCATCCTGGAAGGCACATAGAAGGAACCTCCATCTATTCTCAAAACTTGGACAATTATCGGAGAACTGGTGCAACAGAATTGCCTCTGATTGTTGAAGATGTAACCAACAATGTGCCTCCTGATGTCCCCTCCTCTTCCACAGCCTTCCCTCACATACAAGATGGAACTATATCATGCAGAGAAGAAATACAATCTCAGAGTTTTGTTCCAGAGTTTGATTCTAATGTAAGATTATTAATGCTTCATTTTTGAAGTGTAGAAGGATCAATATTGCTCGGATGACATTAATTGTGCAAGTGCCCTGTAGGATGATAAAATTGCTAAAGACGATAAGGGTGAACCCATGAGTGACACCACGGTTATTGAAATGGAAGCTGATATATATGGTTTGCAGGTTCACAACCAATCTTTTTTCATGTTTCCTAGTCATTACTTTTATTTTCTTACCATTTAACAGTATGTTTATCTCTTACCTTCATATATCTTGTGGATTATCTTCATAAATCTTTACAAATTAGTATTTCCTCTACGGTGACAATTAGAATTTGTCTTATAATAACTTTGCTATGGCCATGCATGTATGATGGTCGTAATTCTCTTTGTATTGTGAATCTCGGATGTTGCTTCACTTATTTAAAAATGAATTACATAAAAATGAATTACATATTCCTGATTTTTACTAATTTATCAAGTAAATATTTGGTAGATCATAAAAAATGCTGATCTTGAAGATTTACGAGAATTGGGATCTGGAACTTATGGAACTGTATTTCATGGCAAGTGGAGGGGAACTGATGTTGCCATTAAGAGAATAAAAAAGAGCTGTTTTGCAGGGAGATCATCTGAACAAGAAAAACTGGTTTGTCACCAACTCCAATAAAAAATTTATTACATTTTCTATTTATCTTTTATTGATATATTACTAGGTCTGTCAATAAAATTTTTTCCCATAATTTCAAAGACATACTACTCAACCCGAGAGCAATGATTATTTTTGGTGTTCTCTTATATATTGTAGTTCTATTTCTTGACAGATTAAAGATGTTTGGAGGGAGGCTCAAATCCTTTCCAAACTTCACCACCCAAATGTAGTAGCATTTTATGGGGTAGTTCCTGATGGACTCGGGGGAACATTGGCCACTGTGACTGAGTACATGGCCAATGGTTCATTAAGGCACGTTCTGCTAAGGAAAGATCGGTGGGTTAATCTCTTTACAATTATTCTTGGCTACCTTTTCAAAAAGCCTAGTTCATGAAGGGATAAATTTCTATTACAGAGCCCTAGATCGTCGTAAAAAAGTTATAATTGCATTGGATGCTGCTTTTGGTATGGAGTATTTGCATTTGAAAAATATCGTCCACTTTGATTTAAAATCTGACAACTTGCTAGTAAACTTGGGAGATCCTCAGCGGCCAGTTTGCAAGGTAATCTCCATACATATGTTACCTGGGAGAGGGTTTATTAGGATTACAGATGAGCGTAGTTGTTTTCTTGAATATACAATTTGTAGTCCTAGATAAAGATAACATTGAAGCTTTCCAGTTCATGTTGATGCATATGGTCGTTCAAAATTTTCATTCAGGTCGGTGATTTTGGACTGTCAAGAATCAAAAGAAATACTCTTGTTTCAGGCGGTGTCCGGGGAACGCTTCCTTGGATGGCTCCAGAGCTGTTAAATGGAAGCAGTAGTCGGGTTTCCGAAAAAGTTAGACCTCTGTATTTCAGAGCTTAGATTGCCAAGTTTGATTACTTGAGAATTGAAAATGATGCACTACTTCGACACAATATCTTAATTTGTTTATGTCATTAATTAACATATTGGCAGGTTGATGTTTTCTCGTTTGGAATATCAATGTGGGAGATTTGGACAGGACAGGAGCCATATGCAGATATGCATTGTGGTGCCATTATAGGTTAGCTTTTGCGGATAATATCACAAGCTATAATAATAAGACATTACAAATTCAGTTTTCCATGCCACAAAGTTGAGATGATCATTGGAAAATATAACTCTTATATTGTGTGCCGTTTGTGAAGGTGGGATTGTAAGTAACTCACTGAGGCCACCTATGTCGGGACCTTGTGATCCGGAGTGGAGAAAGTTGATGGAAGAGTGCTGGTCGCACGACCCTGAAGCAAGGCCATCATTCACTGAGATCACAGACAGGCTGCGAAATATGTCGATGGCACTCCAATCAAAGAGATACAATAGAGTAAGAAGATGAGGTTTACAAACAAATACAAAATGTATAGTCAAAAGAACAAATTTGCTAGTGCAGAAGAGAGAAAACAAAATATTTAGTCCCATATATTCTGTGAATGAGTAGGTTTCGCTCAACTGATGTAAATTAATTTATGGATGGAAATTATTTTTCCTACCTCTCTGATTTTTAATTGCGCTCTTAGTTCCCAGTATCAGCAAGAGAAATGACATTAGATAAAGTCATAAAGCATAATGATGTCGTTATTATTTATTATTACTGCACATAATATTCGTTCTACCGCAAGTGTTGATAGAAGACGAGGTTTAGTGTATTGTTGGCTACTTACGAGAATTGCATAAGGTGAGGCGAAGGTAGAAACTAGAACATTTCTTCATAAGCCTATTTTCTAAATGCACTAATAATAAAAAGGGGAAAAAAGACCCATTATTGGTAGGTGTGTCAACAAGTGCCGTCATAACGTGCCATTTGCGATGATGCTACAACAGACACTGTATTTGGGATATTGAATGCATGTATTCAAGATATGTGTTCAATTTTATGTTAGAAAAAAGTTGAGGAGAATATTATTACTTAAATAATGAAAATAAGAAAAACAAAATAGTTGGTCAAAAAGAAAAAGAAAAACGAGATAGAAACAAATAGAGGTCGAGAAGATGAACGTTGCTTTCTTCAATTGATCACAACTCTCATATGAACGCTCACAAAAATTTGATCAATAATGTGTCGACAGTGAACAACAGGATTGATAGGGGAAATCGCAAGTGCACGATATCATTCAAGTAGTATAGGACTAGACGAGCCCCGAATATCGATCCCACAGGGAAAGTTATCACCTAATTCACTTTAGTCAATTTCACACCAATTGAATAAGAAAATTAAAAGTTTGTAAAAGAATAATGATGTTGTTTAAACTAAAAATTAAATACTCTATCTATTTCAATCTAGGAAGCAACTCAAATTTATGACTAGAAAATATATATATGAAGGCGTTGAGACTCACAAATTCATAATAAACAGGCGTTCCAATTATGCAATCCCACTCATGACAATTCACTATCACGTGCTCACAACCAGTTTCACAAGTTTAATTGAAAACCTCTCTCGAGCAAATTCAAATTTATCCAACCAAGTAAACCCACTATATCTCTATGTGAATTTCAACCTAGTTGCGTGCATTACTTAACAAGAAACCATTTTTGTGGTCACACAAATCATAAAAGTATATATCTATCTTCTATGCAATTTATGTTTCCTATTGAAGTGCTAAATTGGTGACTTACCTCTCGGTTTCCTCAGGAATTCACTAACGCAATTACAAGTTGATCAGGCTCATAAAAGGGAATTACATATCACAATAGAAAATAAGCACGCAATAACAATTAGAGTCATGAATGAGATTAACATAATCAAAACATATCTATTGCTTCATCGATTATCTCAACAAGGAAAATTAGTTACGCATAATAAATGAATTCATAACATAAACATTCATAGCGTTTGAATACATGACCAGATTCTCGCAAAGAAAAGACGAAGAATAATGAAGAAAACGTTTGCACCAAACGAAGAGCTACGTTCTTCAATCTTCACGCGAACCCCGGTTTCAATCTCCGAGCCCTTGCTCTAATCTCCTAGCCCTCAAGAATGCGTTTCTATGATCCCAAAATCCCCTTTTACCGAAGGGTTCTCGTTCTTTTATAGTTGGGGAGGCCTTAGAACCCTAGAATGTGTCAAAAAGGGCCCGAAAACGCGTAAACGCCATCTTCCGATACGGGCTGCGGGTGGCCGCGGGTATGCTTGCCGCTGCCTGGACGCGGCCAACAGATTCTTAACCAATCCCGCGAGTGGCCGCGGGTATGCTTGCCGCGGCCTGCCCGCAGCCTAATTCCTTGACGTGCAGTTTAGTCCCTGTTTTGAGTTTTTCTTGTGACAACGGTCCTTTTCGGTTTTTCCCTTCTTTTAAACACGTCCCTAAACTTTTTGGACTCTGCGTAAAGGTCCCCACTCTCTTTAAACGCATCACAGATGATTTTCTCAACTCGAACTCTCGAACAGTCCCACCTCGATGCTATTTCTTGAATGTAAAGTCTCAATTTGGTTCAAAAATCATTCTTTTTCCTTGTATTACTCCAATTTGAGCTTTTCACCTATACGAACCATATCCACACAAATTAGGTAAAAATCTGTTCGGTTTCATGTAAAATTACATAAGTTAAGAGAAATATTTTTGTATATGAAATACACTTATCAAACTCCCCCAAACTTAACCCTTGATCGTCCCGAGCAAGAAGTTTACCCAATTACATTAAAAACACAATATAAAATTAAACACATAACATAAAATAAAAACTTGCCAACATCCTACCCTATGTCATTCGTGACTGTCACAGAACATTGCCACCAACAGTGAACTTATCTGATGCTTGACTAGAGAATGTGCATAATCACACACACCATCACACACTTTGGTCGGGCTTTCCCAAACCGCAATAGTCAAATATGTTCTCACCCTCTCGTGAAAGGCACACATCCCCAAACTTACTATTTTTTTCTTTCTCACAACCTCTTTTTTTCATCTCTCAAGGAAGTATCAAGTTGGTTTAGATCTTACCACAAAACACTAACTTAGTCAATGTGGATTCTCCCAATTTTTGAGGGCCCCGACTTTCCCACTATCCACCAGGCAGTCGAACTTACTAGCAATCTACATCCCCAAGAATTGAAGCGTAGCCTTGCAGTTATTCTTCTACCATTCAAACCCTTTTTTTTCACAAGCCAGAATCATTCTCTAGCGCTTTTTTTTATTGAGATTTGATTTTTTTTATAGCCTTATATGTCTTATGTGCAATCTACCTCTTCACTGGGCTTTCTATATGACCCTTTAGCGAGCTTTGGCCGATGACTCCCGGTTCAGTTGACCCAGGGCACCAGGTTTGAAAGACCCCTAAGGACTTAATTACTCTAGTCACACAGGTTTCGAAGAGTAGTAAAGACACATCGAAGGCATTAGTTTTTTTTTGACCTAATCTGTGCAAGGCTTAAAAGTAGGGATGAGATTACCAGCATTTAGTCATTGCCTAGCTTCAATTGGTCAGCCGAAAACACTCCACACAAATTTTCAACATGCACGGAATCCACACCAACCTTACTAGCATCCTCAAGGCTCAATCTCCCCCAAACTTAAACTCAATGGGGG
>CAVNYN010202278.1:0-69522 GCA_963692815.1 Nyctanthes arbor-tristis
TGCTGTTGATATGTAGGACACTGATGATGATAGAAAATTCTCTCTTTCTCTATCACTTTTTCCTCCTTCCTAAATTTTCTATTTTTTGAAACAACTTCTACATAATAATCTGTTACATAAAAAGTTTAAAAAAAAGTTTTCAAGTTTTGTAAAGCAAATGTGGTTGATTATTTGTTCAATATACGATCTGCTATGTATTATAAAGCGGTCTTCTAATATTGAAGATACATTTCTCATATAGAACAATGATGCAACAAAATTAATTACTTGAAATGCCACTATACTTATGAAAAATTATCTCACGTGTCATTGTACTTTATAACTCACCTCATATGTCACTAAACTTGTGAAAATGTTATCTATTTTACTATTCCGTCAACATTCCGGTTAAAAAACTAACTGTCAAGATGTCACGTGGTAAATTCCGTTAGCCAGGTCATCAAGTCCGTTACATTTTTAACAGGTTGTTTACGGAGTGACAAACTAGATAACACTTTTACAAGTTCAGTGACATATGGGATGAGTTTTAAAGTACAATGGCATGTGAAATAACTTTTTGAAAATATAGTGGCATTTCAGGTGTCAAAGTTATGTCATTTTCCAAACTTCCGTTCACTGTTTCTAAATCAGATATTGTCGTCTACACCCATATGAATGGCGCATATTTGTTCTTGCACAAGGTTTGGCCAAGCTTGACTCCTTCCCCATGTCTGGCCCCGAAAACCAAATTACTTTGTCGTGTTTTAAATGTTCTAATATATTATGGGTGATCGCATGAATGTGCGCCCTTGACGAACCAGTCAAAGATGAATTTTTAACCAATGGAATCCGAATATTGTCCGAGGTTGCAGCTTATGGTCGAGATGAAGGTAAAACTAGGCTCAGAGGAAACAATCAAACTTGTCGTGGATGGATAGATTAATTTTTTGCCATTAAGAAAAATCAGTAATTCAATTCAGACTACGTATTGGGCTAATTATTGCTGAGAGAATTAGACTATACACTAACCATCAGGGGAAAAAAAATTCTTGTTTGTCTGTTGTAAAAATATGCAGGGTTGGCCTACGAATTTGAGTGTCCAGTGCGATAATATAAAATGATACTCCATTTAATTAAATAATAAAGACTATATTAGAAAAATAAATCATACTAATCATGGTATTTTACATTAAAAACAATCTTTTTCATTATGGTGTCCCACTTTTTCTTATTAACTTGTCGAATTTATGATTTTTTTTTGAGGTCTTTGATGATTAACGGCAAATTTAAGTTTCAAAGTAGGCCTTGTTTAATTTTTTTAAGTAATAAAATTCATTCTAATTTTTAATCCAATAATTTATATTAAACTTTTTTAAAAATTGGAGTCCCAATAATACTTTTTTTTTTTTTTTTAACAAATGGTTGTTTGATTCTCATTATTGACAATGAATTATAATGAGAAATTATAATGAGCTGAAATGAGTGATGTAGATTTAAGGAAAGTTTAAAATTTGTGGTTATAAATGAGTAGTTGTCAAATCAGTAGTAGCTGAAATTATAATGTAGATTCAAAAAAAGAATCAAACAAGTTACGTTCTAGAAATCTTTCAAAAATTTTAATATTAGACCTATAAAAAAAAAAAAAAGAATGGTTCCCTTTGGATAATGAGATCATGTGCGATCGCACAGCCTACGCACCCTCAGCGCCACCCATGAATATATGTTACAAAGTATACATCCAGTTTGAAGCCAATCAGTGTGAATCATACTCGGCTTCTATCGTGTCTTCTTCCTTGAGGGAATTCAACGACTCGCCTGACAGCTGGCTCCGGTACTGCTGCACGACCAGAACAGATGTCGTGCTTGAGAATTCCAGGGAGATCAATAAATTTCTGACCGGCCCCAATTCAGGGCATTCATTGTTCTTCTTTAGAGCTGCTACGAATTTTCCCTCCGGCATTCTTCTTTCAAGAAACAGATTGCAACGACTAAATGCATGAATTGTATCGATTGTTTCTGCTACATTGTTTACCATTCTCTCTTTGTATTTGATTGAACTGTTGGCTGATATTTTCTCCTTGAATTCTGCTAGAAATTCTTCGTCCTCTGCTCTGCCTTCTGGACTATAACTGTTCATTGATATCTACTCGGGCAAAATCCCCGACTACTTGAGGGTCGACCATGAAACGAACAACGTGCAAACTAATGCCTGGATGCTCAGCCATTAGTGGAACATATGATAGAGCTTCTTGATGGTCATGGCCACCGAAGAAAAGTACGGTGATCGCATAATCAACATTTCTTACTGACATGAGATGTTCCACCAAGGCCTCGGTCGACTATAATCCCCATGGAACACGGTGCACGCAGAAGAACCCTCCGGTTAACCTGCCTCAGATCAGCTCTTTATGCTATCCACAATAGTGCTTGGTTCATGATCATGGTGGAAATTTGCTGGATTGTGATAACTGTCTTGGTTAGCCACTTCCCGTTCATGTGTATTATCTTGTTTGAAAATTGATTCAATGTATTTAATTAGTCAGAACGGAACTTTGTATATCAAGTTCAGAAAAACTAAATTTTTTTCATGCTGCAGATGTCTCATCCATGGTTGTCTCTAAAAGGATTTTGGTGTATGCTGCTTCCTTTGAATCTGGATTGGAGGGAAGATGATGATTTAAATCTATTTCTTGATAAATGTCTTTTCAAAATTTATCACATTCGTTTCTACTATTTTGGCAAGTTTATACTTGAAAATTAGGAGCATTTTTTTAAGGGAAAATTAATTGTGATTAAAAGCTCATAAAAATTAATGTTTCTTTCAATTTTCTCCTTTTAAATTTGGTAAGAGAAGTCAACTTTAAGTTGAAGGAGAAGGTCAGGAAAAAAAAGTTGATATGTAGAGACTAATAGTTCAAATCAGCACAAAAAGGTACCTTAGATTTAATTAATTAATTTTTATTTGTTTGCCACAATGTGGAAATCCTCTTTTTGGTTCTTCCGGAACTTTTCAAGAGAGCACAAACGTCACGGCGTTTTAGTTATTCTTCGGCCTCATTTCAGTTTTTGTTTGCTTTGGCCTTTTCTTTCTCATCATTCTGCGTAGAACTGTCTCTAAGGCTGTCAAAATGATTGTCGTGGCTTTCATATGTGGGTCGTGGGATCTAATAAAAACATATGAGGAGATAGACATGTATGCTTGTAAGGATAATATGGCTTTCCTTTACTCTTGAAATACTCTTGACAAAAAAGAAAGGAGAATTTGTCATCAAATTCTAATGATAAGTTACCAAAAATTCTCCTAATTTGATGTATAATTTTCGAGAGCGTAGATGCGGGCCATAACCCAGCTACAAACCATATATTTCCTTCTCAACTTACAACGCAAACCCCATTTTCTTGAAACCTCTTATTAGTAATGTGTATGTATGTCTTCGATACAGCCTATTTAGGAACTGGTATGGTTGAGAGAAAATGCTACAATGGCATCAAAGTTGAAAACACCAGAAAGTTGGTGCTTTTTTAAAGGTTTCCATTTTCTATAAGCATGACTTGCATTTTATTAGTTTGCAGTATGGCCAAGCCACGCATACATGATGTGTCTCTCTTAATTTAATGTTTTTAAATGTTGTGATATTCCATGTGATAAAGGGTACTGAATTCATGGGGAGAAAGAAAGAGGATTTTGAGTAGCAATTAATGATTGAAAATACAGCACAAATTGTGTCTAAGGTTTCATACTCTATCTTTCTTGCCATCTTCTATAGATTCCCTTTAATAAAGCTGTATTTCCACCAGTCCACAACCTTGATACTCCCAGTTGGTTCATTACAGAGAGATATGTGTTTATATACAATAGTCGGTAAAGAAATAAAATTTCTGGTGTTTGGATCGACTCTTTTTTTCCCCCTCCCTTTTTCTACCCGATATTTCCTTTTGTAGATATTATTTTTGGATTTATTCTCAGAGTGTATAATAATTTCATTAAATATGTCACTACAGAAAATGATGAAGTCTGTACTCAGTTAACTCTACTGCCTCTACAAGAAGTATGATTCGTGATATATGAATACCTCATTGTTTCCATTTATCTAAGGGAGCTTTGTGTGAAATTGATTTAGAAAAAGTTAATTTTTGGGAGGATATGTGATGGAGATGTGAAAAAAAGTTATTTGGTAGTGTGGAAGTTTGTTTAATTTGCTACTGGTATTAGAGTATGAGTTATTTACCATTTATCATAAAGCTCCATAGAACAAGCTCTTAATGAATTTCCATTTGATTTCAGGGAGATGTAAATGTTTGACAGGGGTAAATTCCCTTTTGTTAAGTAATATACTTGTCACCTTTGTTGGTTTTGTCTTCTTTTGTTAAGTAATTTATTTATTGTAGTTCTTAGAACGGGGATTTTATTATTTAGTACCCTGATATGATGCAGCTTATTGGATTTTATTATTTGGTTTGCATGATTCTTATTGTTTTAGATACCTGTACCAGCCCATTGGTGAATTTTCTGTTCCTCGCAGGGTTGCTGAACATTGTTTCCTTTGTCTGGTGTGATATTATTTTCACTTTATGCATATAAATAAATTTCATTCCATAGGAAATTTTGGCATGTCTACGTGATGCTTTGTGTGTCCATGTTAGAAACTTAGAATTATAAAGATAGTAGATTCTCCGAGGAGGTTGCAGTAGAATTATAATGATAGCAGATCCTCCGAGGAGGTTGCAGCCAAGCCAAAAACCTATTTGATTTTTAGCATATTGTAAATATTACCTATCATTATAGTAATTATTATTATCATGCATTAAATATTATATTTCTTATATTATAAAATATACGCTAATGTAAGCAAAATTAACAGGGGTTTCGCGCATCATGCGTTTGCCCAGTAGTGTTTCTGTGAAACGTCTGGCATCTAGCGTGGGGGCTGATCATCCCTTCCCCCTACCCAATTACACCAACAATCAAACTAATATAGACGGAAAAAATTCAGGTACTTCAAGATTCAATAGTACCTTAATGTCAGTCAAAATCTCACATGTAGGATCCAAGACCCCACATGTAGGTCTTTAATTGGCTTACAATACCCTAATAATTAAGGTGTTGCTAGAGTACTTGATATTTTCTCAATGTAGACCGTCCTAATTCAGCTTAAAACAACTTTAACATATTTGGACAAATTTGACGGTCAGTGTTCAAAGAATTATAGGGCATAACAATGTCTGTTTTCTACTTATAATAATATATGCTTTTGAGGTTTCTTGACAAAATGATCAAACTAGTCGTTCTGACTAATGTCATTTTTTTGGCATTCGAAATCTTCTCTTTTTCATCATTTACATTTTTCTGAGTCCTCGTTAGGGTGTCTATTAATTTAAACGCTTTTCTTGTTAACATAGGCTTTGATTCCATTGATTCAGAAAATGAAGTTGTTTTGTGAAGTAATACGTTTTTCTTGATGTATAATTGTGAGTTTGTGCATGCTCCAACATCACAAATTGTGACATCCATAATAATAATATTTTTACAAATAAGTGGGACAAATTTATCCAACACTGGGACAGGCATTATCACATTTCCTACCGGCCGATGCATAAAATAAATTTTTACTTGTTGCAAAACATAATTATTATTATATTTCTCTGTTCTTTTCTTTTTTCGGGTTGGGAACAAAACTTTACTAGTTGATCTCTCTTTAATTTTACACACACATATATAGATCTTGTTGAAGATGCTCTTATTCGTCGAGTTCACATAAGTCCTCAGTATGATAATTAAGAGCCACGACAAATAGCTAAATAAAATTACCAACACTCGTACAACTTAATATCCACACGCAGCCTGAAATAAACTTCCCCTTCGAATGCATCAGTCGAGAGAGTGGCCACCCCTCTGGCCATGAAAAAATCACCAGTTCCTCCAATTACCGAAATGTCCCGAGTTTTGTTCATCAATGGATCAGCTCCAGCAAAGTTTATCGTCCCAACATAATCAGTAGAATTGAACAAAAATGAAAATCCAAACCATGCACCATAAATAGTCCTCTGAGGATAAAAGTACATGCCCTGAGCTCAGCCGACAGGGGGTGAATGCAGGTTGTTGTCTAAGGTAATGGGATCGTCAAACACGACCATGTCACCATAAGCGAAAGGTTGTGCCCAAGCAGTATTGTTTCCCCATTGAGGGACTCCTACTATGACAGAGGTGGCATTATTGTAGTTGTGACCGTGGTAGAGGATGTCGTGGAAGAAGAAAACGAGCTCTTTGCAGGGGCGGCGAGACCTCTTTTTGTGGCCGTAGGTGGCGGTCGAGGAGGAGAGGCAGAGGAGGAGGCAGAGGAGAAGGGCTATGGCTTGTGTTTTAAGAGCCATTTTATTTTATTTGTGTGTTTGAGTACTGATGAGGGTAGCTTTAGTTTAGGGCTCATTATATAGTGCTCTTGTGGAGTCTGGGTTTGGTGATAAATAGTGACTACTAGTAGTTTTAAAAAGTATTTAATTTGTATAATAATATATCTCTCTATATAAATTAGATGATTTTCAAATATTAATGGCCTGCTATTGTTATTTGTTAATGCTCTATAATGTTGACTCTATTACAATGGTGACTACCAATTATTTTAAGCATATTGACATTTACAAAGTGTTTGGCTAGACTTTGGATTATAATGACATCATTTCATTGGTTTTAATTTTTTCAAAAAATCAAAAAATAAAAGTCAAGCTGCAATTGTTTTTTACTTTTTACAAAAAACAACCAATAAAACGATATCATATTGCATATTATAATCCAACTAAATAATCTAATAGTTGCCAAACACTTTGTTAATTTGCTAATGTTTTTGATATGAAAGTTTTGTAGTAAAAAATTCTTAGGTCCAAGTTTTTATAAGGATGGTCAAATGAGAATATTGTGCAATTGTCCCTAGAAATTTCTTGTTTAATAAGCCCGAATTGTATTATTATTTTGTCAATCATTTTAAACAACATAAATTTGGTCTACTTGTAGATCAGACAAAATTCTTCTTCATAATGTCAAAATTATGTTATTTTTTTAAACTACCATTCAATTTGTTTCTACGTCAGATATTGTCGTCTTCACCTATATGTTTGGCCAAGCTTGACAACTCCTTTCCCATGTCTGGCCCCGAAAACCTAATTACTTTGTCGTGTTTTAAATGTTCTAATATATATTAACGGTGATCAAATGAATTATGCTCTCGACGAACAAGTCAAAGATGAATTTTTAACTAATGGAATCTGAATGTTGTCTGAGGTTGCAGCTTATTATCGCTAAGAGAATTAGTCTTATACACTTACCTATGAAAAAAAGAAGATAAAAATCTTGTTTGTTGTAAACATACATGTTACAAGTATACATCCAGTTTGAAGCCAATCAATGTGAATCATATTCGGCTTCTGTCGAGTCTTCTTCCTTGAGGGAATTCAATGACTCAGCGGACAGCTGGCTCTGGTACTGCTGCACGACCAGAACAGATGCCGTGGTTGAGGATTCCGGGGAGATCAATAAATTTCCGACTGGCCCCAATTCGGGGCATTCATTGTTCTTCTTTAGAGCTGCTACTAATTGTCCCTCAGGCATTCTTCCTACAAGAAACAGATTGCAACGACTAAATGCACGAATTGTATCGACTGTTTCTGCGGCATTGTTTACCATTCTCTCTTCGTATTTAATTGAACTGTTGGCTGATATTTTCTCCTTGAATTCTGCTAGAAATTCTTCGTCCTCTGCTCTGTCTTCAGGGCTATAACTGTCATTGATATCTACTCGGACGAAATCCCCGACTAGTACTTGAGGGTCGACCATGAAACGAACAACATGCGAACTAATGCCGGGATGCTCAGCCATTAGTGCACCATATGATAGAGCTTCTTGATCATCATGGCCACCGAAGAAAAGTATGGTAATCGCATAATCAACATTTCTTGCTGATACATGAGATGTTCCACCAAGGCCGCGGTCGACTAAGATCCCAACGGAACACGGTGCGCGCTGAAGAACCCTCCGGTTAACGTGCCTCAAATCAGCTCTTGTAATCTCCAAGTGTCCATCAAGCCTCGGATGCTTATGGAATGGGAGGATTATCATTGCTACTCTCTTCCTTGCTGCACTTGAGCAGATGTCCTCGTGCATGGTAGACATGGCTGAGATTGCTGTCGTTGGTCGAATAGACACTCGACTAAGATGCTCAAAAGCCTCAAAAGCAACAATAACTTGATTCTGACCAGAATCTTGCACCTTGTTCCAAAATGGCATCCCATTCTTTCGTGCCCTGTGCACCATCAATATTGCGGACGTCCTTTCAGAAAGCTCCATTAGATGCATCGCATAGACTCGAAGGCATTGTCTCTTTCCAGTACCACGTGAAATCTCCATGAGATTTATCAAAGTTGGAATGTTTCTTGTACTGTGGAAACAGGTTAATAATCTCAGCTGGGTACTAGAATCCTTCCTCTTGATAGTTCTGTGCTTGTACTCTGATTTTGCCATTTGAGCTGGCTTGTACACGGCTATAACACAGGGCGTTGTTATAAACGTCGTGAATAGAGCCATTAAAACCATGATAGCAAATGTTTGATCGTTCAGAACCTGCACAGTCAGAATTATGTTAAACGAAACAGAAATTGTAAAATACATATTGGTGAAGTTGGATTGTTATAATAAGTAAAAAAAAATGAAGTTACCCCGCGATCTTTCCCAATGTTAAGGACAATGAGCTCGACTAGACCTTTAGTGTTCATAAGGAAACCAAGAGCCACTGCTTCTTTAAAAGGCACCTTGCAGAGGAGTGACACAAGAATAGTGCCAGCAATCTTCCCAAAACAAGCT
Organism: Nyctanthes arbor-tristis; assembly: GCA_963692815.1. Classification (NCBI taxonomy): domain Eukaryota; kingdom Viridiplantae; phylum Streptophyta; class Magnoliopsida; order Lamiales; family Oleaceae; genus Nyctanthes; species Nyctanthes arbor-tristis. Next base: position 8,831 of record CAVNYN010202278.1, read on the forward strand.
GTAACTATGACCAAGACTAGAAGTCCCCAAGACTGCACCCCTTGAATGGTGGCGATATTTGTCTTCAATCCACTCGAGACAAAATACAGAGGAAGTAAGAGGCCAGAGACGAGATCTTCAACTTTTTCAACAAGGGCACCGGCGAATGGTCCCTCCTTCGGAACAAGTACTCCAAGCACAAAAGCCCCAAATAGTGCATGAATTCCAATAGAATCAGTTACAAATCCAGCAGCCAAAACAGCAACCAGAGTTGCACATACATATATCTCATTAACTGCTTCACCCTCAGGGCAACGTCGTGCCATCCATTTGAAAATTGGAGGTGCAATTAGGATGCACAAAATCACAAAACCAGAACCACACAAAAATACCCACAATGAAACAAGTGGCGAATGGCCCGAACCCGATAAGGCAATAGCCAGAGCAAGAAGGATCCAAGCAGCCATGTCATTGACTGCAGCAGCGGACATGGCCATTCGACCAACATCAGTTGTTAAAAGCTTGAGTTCAGCCAGAATCCGAGCCAAGACAGGAAATGCAGTAATAGATAGGGCAACTCCCATGAAGACTAGAAAGGGACCCTGACTTACACCTTGGGCCACAGTTCCCTTGAGTACATATGATGTCCCAATTCCTAGGATAAATGGAAGACTGATTCCTGCAAGAGCAATGCTTAATGCCTTTTTCCCTGTCCGTTTAAGGGATCTTGGATCAAGCTCGAGGCCAATAAGGAACAGAAAGAAGAGGAGACCCAGGTTTGCAATGGTATCCAAAACTGTTAGACTCCTTGCTGGAAAAACAGCATTGAGAAATTTATGGCTCCGGCCTATAGCAGATGGACCGAGGAGAACTCCTCCCTGCCAAAAGACAGTAGTAAGTCACTAACATTCTCTTAGCAACAAGTCCCGAAGATTCTTCTAAGATAGTAGAAACTCACAATAATCTCAGCAATAACGCGTGGTTGTCTAAGTGGCCTAAGGAAATAGGCGAGCAACCGTGTGAAAAAAACCACTAAGCATATCTGTAAAATGACCAGAGGAAGTGCATAATCAAGAGGGTTATCTTTTTGGAACACCCCGTTGGATGTAGCCTTCATGGAAGTGGGACATTTGATTGTTGTGTTAGAAGCCATTCTGCAGAAACAAACCAAAATATGCAACATATGATTAGATGACGATCAATAACTTGATATATTATCAGAAAAAAAATGTTTTATTCTGCAGAGATTATTGCTTTTCCTGGGCAATTATTCTACCATGTTAACATATAAACTTGATAGATAGATTCGCAAGTTCACTTATTTTAAAACTAAAAGTCAACCAAAAATAAATAATAATGCTATTGCAGCTATTGTGTATTGGTTTGTGCAAATCATCATTGGTCATTCTCAGGAAATCTTCAAAAGTCAACATCAGATGACATCTTCAAAATTTAGTAGTACATATGCATAATGGTTGATCATATATACAAACTTCACCATTGGTCACAACTCCCATCTTAAGTCAAAGTCTGGGGGGGGATGTTCGAGTTCAATCTCCTAGCTATGATGGTTTGAAGGACATATGAGTTTGAAGCTTGTTAAAGCAACAAGAAGAAATTGTTTTAATTTACCTAGGTATTCTAAACATAGTACTGGACCTAGTAACAAATCTAAGCATAACTATATAAGACCGGATTGGCAAGATGTCACAAAAAAAATCGAAAGCAGAAAATTTTTATTTCGGAGTATTCATACATATGCTTCCAAGAAACAGCAAAAGAAGGAGAGAGATAGATACAACACTAGAGATTAATCAATTTAGAGGGTAATGGGTAAGTATTTAGCAAGAGCAGCAGCAGCAGCAGTCTCTCAAGAATCTACTATTTTGATACAGAAAGGACATCGAAAAAGAGAGAAGATAGCTTTGGTATAAATAGAGAAGTTGGCAGATTTTCTTGCCCGTGGTAAGAGTAGATGGTTATCCCACTATATAGGACTAGGAAATAGGAAAGCCAACTCGCCAAAGTAGATTTTTTTCATTTTATTTATTATTTTTAAATTTTATGTTTTATTAGTAATCAATCCAGGAACTTTGTGGCAGTTGGAAGAAAACGTCGTTTTTTAATTGGGCCACGTCGCGAAGAGATTCACATAATTGGCGTTAGAACATGTTCAATTTCGAAAATTATTGGGCTTGTTTATTTATTAAAAATTCTCTCAAGTCATGAAATAGTTCAATTAGACAAATATAAAAATCATCTAATGCAAGATGTTTAGCTGCATAAGACCGTCAGATACTGATGTGGCGTTTTGCCATCTAATATGTCACTTCAGCCTTTAAATTATTACTGTAGACAAATACCTGAATGATTGAGTTGTGCAAAAAAAATGTTAAAAAGATGAAAATGTTCAATCACTAAATATTTGGTGCTGCTACGTTGTAGAGTAATGTTGACCGCTTATTTGATTTAAAGGGTGTGTAATAATTAATTGATACCATGCCACGTTGCCATGTGGTGATGCTTGAAGGTTGCTCTTAATTTTGTTCAATTTTGACTATGGGTTCCATTTGGTTTGGAGGTAGACAATTCAAAGGGCAAATCAACCTCTACATATAAAAAGGCTTCAACCCGTGTGGTAAGTTTCCTTCCACAAGGTTCTCAATTTTTCCATGTGTCATCGTATTATTGCTTCCATTGGACAAAAGTGGCACACCACAATTCAATTTCCAACTTGGTAAAATAATGCTAATAGACTATAGAAGAGAATTCTACCTACAATTCTAGTTTTATTTATGTATTTAAATAAGGAAAATGTTAAGGATCACCGCTCGTCTTAAACACTAAATTCATGTAGCATTAAACTAAATGATATAAGTTAGGTTAAAAGTAAACACACATGCCAAGACCTTTATAATCTAGTAACATCTATGTTGGTTGTTTATCCCCTTGATTAAAGGTTCGATTCCCCCCCTACAATCCCCTTGTAATGTCAAAAAAAAAAAAAAAGTACACACACACACACACACATATATATATATCGATAATGTTCAAACATCTTTCGAAAGTTTTGTTACAAAATATCTTACTCCATGTGGCATGCATTGATGCACGTCACGTGAATTTGAAATACACGTGGCGTGAATCAATGCATGCCACATGAGATGGAAAGTTTTGTAATAAAACCTCCAAAAAGTGCTTAAACATTTTCAATATATATATGACTTACTTAATTTAATTTATCATTAGTGTAATATAGTATTATTCTTTAAATAAAAATATGTGTGTGGGCATGTCATTTTTGTCTATTTTTGGGACCACACTCTTAGGTTGGTCCCATTACAGTTTTGTAAAATTTCTAAGAGAATCGTGTCTCTTAAAAATCAATCTCTAAAGTTTGATGTCATAGACCTTATGGTTTTAGGAGTGATTCCTTAATCAATTTACAAAACTATGAGAGAACTGTCCTAAGAGAGTGGTTTCCAAAACGGACAAAATCGCAGTATTAAACGTCGTCAAAAAAAGAGACGTCAACAATATGTTTAAATTATCGTCCAATTATTCTTATTTTATGAATATCTTCTTTGAAACTTATTGGTACTTAAAGTCCGATTATAAAGAGAGAATTCAAAGAGATCTCAATTCAAAGTGTTGAAAAAGTAAAATAATAGCGAATGATGTGTGTGTATATTGCACGCCAAATTTTTTTCACAATTATAAACCCACCCCCACCCCAACAAACAAGTGTTGCTGTATATACATGTGAAAGGGATCGAAAGTTTAGGTAGTAACTCATATATAAAGAATAACGTGAAAGAAAAGAACTATGAAAACAAAAAAGGGAATGAATTATTTTTTTCAAGTATAACGAGAAGTGTCACTTATCGTTTATGAAGCACGGAAACTCTTCAAGGGAAGCGTTTCGTGTCGGAAACGTTTCGGAAATCGAAACTCTTCGAAAACTCTCTGGAAATGTTTCGAAAACTCTAAAAAAATTTCCTTTTTTTTAAAAATTTTGAAAAACTTTATGGAAACTCTAAATGAACTTTTAGGAAACTCTTGTTTAAAAATTTACAAATGTTTAACAAAAATAAAATCTTAGAGCTTGTTCGATCCTATTTATTTGGGAAATTTATAATGAGTAGAGAGGTAGAATGTGTATTGAAAATGTAAAAATGTGTGAAATATTTGGTTGTAATTGATCAGTTGTCAAATCAAATGTCAAATCAGTGGTAGGTAAATTTATAAATTAGGAGAAAAAAAGAGATCAAACAAGATTATATGTAAGTAAAAGTTAATTTATAATTTACTTAAATATGTATGTGTTTTAACAAGTAGAAACTACTTCAAATCTAACTTTATATAAACTTATAAATTAAATTTGTGATACTGTAATTGTAATTGTAATTGCAATTAAACCAAAGAAAGATTAAAGAATATTCTTCTCTTTTGGTTATTAATTTGTGAATATGAGTTGTTTTAAGATAAACACGGTTTGATGTTAAAATTTTAGTTAGATTGTGTTGAATTCATTATTTCATTAATTATTTAATCAATATTTAATAGTATTTTGAAGTTTAAATATTAAAATAATATATATAAGATAAAATAAATAACATTTATATAACGTTTGGGTGGTTATATTAACACCACACACCCTAATTGTATTTAATATCCTTCATTTTTTCATATTTTTAGATTAAGACATTAACTTTTTCTGTGCCATATTTTTATTCTTAATTTTCAATTGATTATCATATCTTATATTCAACTATGATTTTTTTCTAAAAATTTTGATATAAGAACTACTTAAATCTTTTAAATAAGTCAAAAAAGAAAAATATGTAAAAGTAAAATATATATTTTCTTATTATTCTAAGACATATGAATTAAATTTTTTGAATAATTACAATTATTAAGAAATAAGATATAAAAATTAATTAAACAGTTCAAAAAAATACAATAAGATTTGTTGGGACACAAACTTCACAAGTTATAAAGATTAAGAACTTTCAATGTAATAAAAATGTGGTGTAACTATAAAAAAGTGTAGTGTGGATATATTTTCTCATAACGTTTTGACAACGTTTCGCGTCCTATATTTTCTAAAAATAATATTTTCTCATTTCATATCGTGTCCCATACCTTATCTAGTTTCTGTTTCCGACCGACTTAGCTTACCGTGGTGTAATGACATGCTTTTCGAGTATTTTTTATTTATTTACGGTGACAAACATATGAGTATCTTTAAGAATATTCAATCAATCATTCAATTAAATATTTGTTTGTTGGCCAATCATCACATCAGCAACAAGAATATGGATAGCCATTAGTCATTCGTGGTATTTGCCGATATTCAAGTGTTATTTTTCAAATAATAATAGGATAATATTAAACTGGAGCATGATGTAACACTACGAATTTTATTTTATTTTAATCTTTTAAGGGTATGATATATCAAGTTCATCGATCCATAGCATTTGACTTTGAGAATTTTGGACCGTAGACTTTTTCTTTTTTTTAAACAAAATGAACCATAGACAGTGACGGAGCTAGAAAAAATTTTTACTGGGGGCAAGTGGCAAAGCCGAAACTATTTAACAAGTTGTATGCGGCTTATTTCGTGTTTTTCTTCCCACAAAACAAGACTTTTAAAAAGAAAAGAACAATGAGACTTTTTTACATATAATAAAATGGTTACCGCGCATCAAAGCTCATAAAATACAATAACCTTAAAAAAGATAACTTCACAAAGTTTTTATAATTTGAATTCCAATATAATTTAATATTTAAACCCATAATAACTTTGTATGAGAGAATAGATTGGACACATTTTAACTTTTCAAGTTGTAAGATTGGAGATATACAATTTAAGTTAGAAAATTGAATTTTATATAGAGCAAAAATAAAATGAACTAGTTGATAAATATTGTGTTTTAACTAACAATAAAGTAAATAAACTAATTATTGTGTCACCAATATCTTCGTTGCTACTTGGTATGCTACATTTACTACATGAAAGGAAAATGTTAAATAGGGAAAAAAAAATAGGAAAGGTCATTGGGGTCTAGTGACCCTACAGCCCCCATGTGGCTCCGCCACTGACCATAGACGCTCTAGAGAGCCTAGCCAAACACATTTATTTTTTCTTAAAAAAAACACTTCTCACATAATTAATTTGAATGGAATTTTTCTCATTAATTTGAATGAAACCCTAAAGTTCAAATGTACATGTAACCCGATTACTATAAAACTCAACTGGAGCGTGTCCAAAAAATAAATAAATAAATTTTATGAAGAAAAAAAAATCTTATAACTGTATTGGTAGAATAATATAACTAATCATTGGTTCTTTAGAGATTTTGGCAATGTTATGGGTATAAACAAGTTCACAAAAAGTTATACAATCATTGATCAATAGTTATCGTATGACCCCACAAGTATGTTTAGACGTGTACTTGTACATTTTATTGTACCAATAACATTTTCATTTAGGGGGCAAAAGAAAAAGTTGTTCTAAGAACGACTTAAATTCCATATCGGTTGAACAATCTACTTTATACAAAATAAATATCATGTATTATCCGTGAATTTCTATAGAAAAAGTTGTCAGGTGATGTGGCGTGCATTGATTGGTGGTTCGGCTCTATTTTCAGAGCTCGATCTATTTCTATAGAAGGACTCTGTATTATCCACTCTCAATAAATGGATTATCATTGGTATCAACTAGCACATTTGGCTTTAATTTTTCATAATTTAATGAATGAAAGAGAGAAAAATTAATTATCCAGTTTGGTCGACTAAAATAAATGAATTACTACAGCTCTATTCTAGCGCCGACTAATTATCATCTTATACTAACGTACAGGTCTAACAACCGAAATTTACCAATATAAGGAAAATAGTTTACTTATTTTTTATTAGTCTATTTTTAAGAGCCAACTATTAGTGTTATACGATGTCAACTCCTAAAATTTTCATGAATCACTAATAGGGGGTGGCTTAATATAAACCATATTTGACTTTTCGTAAACAAATTATTATTAAAGTTGTTCAAGGTTTTTTTTTTTTTTTTTTGTCAATACATGAATTATGAGTAGAAAGACATTTCAAAGGGAATAATAGAAAATAAGAATTTTATTCTTTTCCTCCAAACAAAACTTGGTCCAAGTTTTAGATTGTTAAACTTCGAGTTAATTATCCGAAATGTCGCTGTACTTTTAAAAAGTTATCTTAAATGTCATTATATTTTAAAACTTACCCGCACTGCCACTGTACTTTCAGATCGGAAGAGCGTCGTGTAGAAATGTCATTGTATTTTAAAACTTACTCGCACTGCCACTGTACTTTTAGAAAGTTATCTCAAATGTCATTGTATTTTAAAACTCATCCGATATGCCACTAAACTTGTAAAAGTGTTATCTAGTTTGCCACCTCTGTTAAAAAAATGTAACTGACTTGATGACGTGGCTAATAAAATTTATCACGTGGCATCTTAACCATTATTTTTTTAACCAGGTATTTACAGAGTGACAAATGAGATAATATTTTCACGAGTTTAGTGGCATATGAGAAAAGTTTTATAAAGTGCAATGGCACTAAAACTTTATAAAGTTTTATAAAACTTTCCTCATATGCCACTAAACTCGTGAAAATATTATCTTATCTGCCAGTCGGTCAACACCCGGTTAAAAAAATAACAGTCAAGACATCACGTGGTAAATTCTATTAGCCATGTTATCAAGTCAGTGACTTTTTTAACGGATGTGGCAAACTGAATAACAATTTCACAAGTTCAGTGGCATATCGATTGAGTTATAAAGTACAATGGTATTTGAAATAACTTTTTAGAAGTATAGTGACATTTTGAGTAAGTTTTAAAGTATAATGACATTTGAAATAATTTTTTGAAAGTGCAGTGACATTTCAGATAATTAACTCGTTGAACTTGTGATTAACTCGGGTCATATATTTTAAACAAAACTATAAGTTGAGCCGCTAAACTAAAACCGGGCCAACACGTAGCATGTTTACGTCATGCAATCATGCGTATACTACATAATAAAGAAGCACAAAGTGTGAGTTTTTCTACAAAATCTTTATGGGTTTTGTTTAATGTACCAATATGCTGATGTGTGTGATGACTAAGCAAAAATAGTCGGTCCGGATTAAATTTTTGAAAACAAAAACAAAAAAAAGGAACCCAGCGGCTCCCCACTTCTCTTACAAAAATGTGATCGTTCCATTCCTCCTCTCCCCTCCAAAAGGCTGAAACAGTGAGCTCCCCCTACACCGAATCTCCTCCCCTCGCGGCTGCACCCCACCGGCACCGGCGAACGGGTGCAACCAGCCCGTCTCAACACCGCACCCGTCTCCCCCCATTTGTGACAACTCATCCCCAAAACACATAGTCCCCAACTCACCGAGCACACTCGCCTCCCTCTGTCGCCGGCGCCGGAAAAGCCTTGCACCCAAGTCGAATTCCCACTGCAAGAACTCCAACGGTGAAGAAACTTGGACAAATTCAAGAAAGTAAAAATTAAGGTCTGAATTTTTTATTTTTATTTTTATTTTTTTGTGAATGTATGTTTTGGAGTAAATTTATCTTGAGCAGAAAATGCTTGTAGTTGATTTTGGCACATTATTATACTAAAAGCTGTTGTAGATTTAAGAATACTCCATCCTCTTTACCCTCCTATAAATCCACAGTTGGAATACAAGGTGAAAAGTTTAAGGAAATTTCTAAAATGTTAAAAGCTAACAGCCACACGGATGCCATAGTTAAGAAATAATATGAGTACATAGATTAAGCCTTTTCTCCTATGGACCTTGATTTCTCCCTCTCTAGTCAGCTTCTTCTTTCCTTAATTAACTTATGGGCATGTTATGAGTTTGTTCTAGTTAAAATTACGGTTTGTTACAGATTGTAATGTTTTAAGTGTGTTTTAGTTGCCTGCGTTTGATTAATTTATCTAAATCTTGGTGCTTTTACTACTACTTTCATTTCTAGTCGTTTCCTGAAGGAGTCCATAAAAGGCAATGTCACAACCTATGACTAGGCATTCAATACTTAGAATTGACTCTTATTCTTGTTAGATACTTGTAATGCATTAATGTTTCTGTGAGATGAAAGAATTGGGCAGTAGTTTTACTTGTGTTTGTGTAAATTTCTTGTGTTTTCTTTAGGTGGTTAATGGGGAAATTTACTGTTGGATTTTTGTTTTGCACATATGATGCTCATGTTGGGATGTGTACAGGTTGGTTACATCCAATTTGTAGAAGAGACTGCGTTAAATTTCATGTACAAATTTGTATTAATCAAGCATTAATACATGTTTATTCTCATAGCTACGGGAAAAATTATATATACTCGGTTTTGTGCACATTTCTTGTGTTTTCTTTAGGTGCTTGATGGGGAAATTTACTATTAGATTTTTGGTTGCATGTTTGAGGCTCATGTTGGGAAATTCACAGGTTGGTCATATTCGATTTTTACTACGTCAAAATTTTTGTAGAAATTTGTATATAATATGAATTCATACATGTAGCCTAACTTCGTTGTTCTTTTTGTAACCCGTTAAAAAATATAACTGACTAGATGACATGGCTAACAAAATTTATCACGTGGCATCTTGACTGTTATTTTTTAACCGAGTGTTGACTGAGTGGCAAATAAGATAACATTTTCACTAGTTTAGTAGTATATGAGGAAAGTTTTATAAAGTACAATGGTACTAAAATAACTTTATAAAGTTTTATAAAACTTCCCTCATATGCCACTAAACTCGTGAAAATATTATCTCATTTGTCACTCAGTCAACACTCAGTTAAAAAAATAACGGTAAGATGTCATGTGGTAAATTCCGTTAACCATGTCATCAAGTTCGTTATATTTTTTAACGGGGGTGGCAAATGTGATAACACTTTCACAAGTTCAATGGCATATCGGGTGAGTTTTAAAGTACAATGGCATTTGAGATAATTTTTTAGAACTATAGTGACATTTCGGGTAAGTTTTAAAGTACAATGACATTTGAAATAATTTTTTAAAAGTACAGTGTCATTTCAAGTAATTAACTCTGACTAAAAGTACTAAAATTGTTTACATAAATAAGTAAGGTCATATATTTTAAACAAAACTATACGTTGAGCCGCTAAACTTAAACCGGGGCAACACGTAGCTTGTTTACGTCATGCAATCGTGCGTCTACATAATAAAGAAGCACAAAGTGTGGTAAATAGAGGCCAAATTTGAGAACAAAATATTTATGAAAAATTTTATTTGGACAAATGAGTAGACAAAAAGAGTTATAAAGTAGAGATATAACTCATGTGATAATCATTGATGAAAAAGTGAAGTAATATGTTGAAAAATAGAATGATGTTATGTGTCAATTTTATTTAAATTTTTATATATTATTTTGTTCAAATAGCACAACTCAATATTTATTTGTTGCAACTTGCATCAAAGTTGTACTTATCTTGAGAGTTAGATATTGCAATCAGACTTTGGGTTGTAATGACATATTTATGGTACAAGTATATATATTTATGCTATCTTTTAGATCAAATAAAAAATAGAGTTTACTTAATCAAAGAAAATAATAATAATAATAATAATAGATTGCCAATAAGGCCTTAACCCATTTGATTAAGGGGCTAAGATTGAAACCCTGGAACGTAGATGTTTCAAGTTCGATTCTCCCTATGTGGGGTTTGTCTACATTTTATATGTAGTTTGTAGTCTTCTGTATAGGAGTTCGATTTCTTGTAGTTCCCTGTATAGGGGTTTGAATTGTTGATTTCTGCGTGTTGTGTTTCAGAAGGATATATTTATATGCACTTGTAATGTCATGATACAGATTGTAATTAGACTTCAAAAACAATTGAAGAAAATGCTCTTCCGATCTCAAAAAAATAATAATAATAGATTGCGGACCATATATGATGAGCAGCCAAATAAGGAATGAATAAAGTTTGGTTATAAAAGGAAAAATGTATGATAACAATTACGGTCCGGCTATAGAAACATATTGGGCTTCAAATTCGGAGTCCGATCCGTTTCTATAGAAAATCTATAACAATTAAGCTTGAGAATTGAAATTGTTTGTACTCTTCTATTAATAAATAAATTTGATTTGATGAAATTTTGTTCAAGTTCATGGCTAAACCAAAAAATATAGAAGTATGCAGTAAGTGTGTATATGGTAAAAAGAATTTTTTTTTTTAATTATTATTATTGTTCAATATGGATTGGAAAACGTAAATCCAAAAATAAAAGCTTGAGAAGCCACTTTATATCAAAGCCAGGTTTCGATCCTAGGACGTGTAGGTTATGGACCTACCACGTTTCCGCTGCACCACTTTGATTTGGTTAGGTATTACTGATTTTGATATTATCTTGTGATTGAGCTAATATATATATATATATTCATATTTGGGCCTCTTATCTTTTTGTGGGCCGTAAAGTATCCAAGTTCCGTGTCCGTCCTTTGATCCTGGCTTGACGCAGGTTTATAAAGGGTACGCTAAATTTTCACTTATCGTTCCCAACCTTTGTACTTTGTATTGGTCGAGTCTCTAATTTTTTCTTTCAACGATGTGAATCCCCAACTTTTCATAAATTTACACATATAGTCCTTATTGACGGATTCTGTTAATAATTCCGTAAATCTTATCTTGTGTTCACCTCACATTCATCTCATTAAATTATTTATATATCGCAATAAATTAGAAAAAAATTTATCGTAATGTATAAGCAATTCAATGAGATGGATACGAGATCAAGTAGATTTGTAGTATTGTCCTATATATGTTCCATACGCATTAATTAATTAATATTCAAAAAACTAATCCTTATACCTAATTATAATATTTAAAAATGACTAAGATTCATGTGGTCGGATGCATATAAGTGAACTTTTAAAATTAGTGTCCGTTTGCAAACTTACATGGCGTCAAAGGCCGGGTGGGCGGTGGGCCCAATGTAATGCACTAAAATTTCATTTATGTTTCTTGAGATTTTTCTGAAATTTTTTTGGAATAAAATAAAGTGTTATACCCGATTTTATGAAGGACAAAATTATTTATTAAGAATAAATGGATAAGGATTATCTATTAAGGATAATTGCGAAGTTTACCTAGGGTAAAAGTGCAATTAAACAAAAATTTAATTGTAGGTTAGCCCTTAAGGTAAACTATAAAGAGTTTGAAATTAGAAATGATTATTATTAAAGAAATCGCTAAACATGGTAAACTTTTGTCTGCCCATTTTCTCTCCAAAAAGTGGCTGGCCAAGCTTTATACCTAGCCAACCACCTTCCAGTACCTGGCCAGCCAACGTTCTGGCCAATAAGCATTTACTTAGCTAGCCAGGTAATCTACTCGGCTAGCCAAGTAATTCCTACATCCTTTTAATGTTTATATTTTATAGTGTGGTTTTTATATGATGAATATACATGTAATGTAGGGATAGAGTGTTCAAGCAGCTATAGATATAAATATAATAACTCTACCTACAATACGAAGCTTAATTTGTTGAGTATATGCTTCATACGTGCAATACGTAAATGATGCATGCATGTTTACTCTTGTACATTAATAGGTTGATATTATTATATCGTGCATGATGTGTTTCACGCCAAGTATGTATACATTGAGTACGTGGATGATTAGCATACGTGATGAACATGTCATAATGTGGTTAGTTGTGTATTGGTGATGCTATAGATGATTTGCGTGAGGTCCCATATAATACACCGCTTATGTAGCCGTCTGGGTATATATATCATTTGGGGCAGTGTACCCCTCATAAGTGTTGGGGGCTCAGTAGTTAGCTGACAGGGTATATACACTGGACACAGTGTTGGGGGCTCGGCGGCTTACTGTTTGGGTATATATACTGGACGCAGTATTGGAGGCCTGACAGTAGATATGATATGATCAGCTCTTGTCTTTTGATATTGATAAGTTCTTGGCAACGGTTAAGGCATGGTAAGCCCTTGGGAACAAGGCATGTACAAGCTGTATATATCAATAGGCCTTATTTATGACTAGCTCAAGCAGTGTTTTATACGTTGAACGCGGGCCCTGTGTGTAACAACCCGCAAAATTTTAACAATGAACTAAACAAAATGATAGTATTATGATATTGATAATAATGGGCAATTATTGGAATTTCAGGGTTACAATTTCAGGGTAACACGATTATGATTTAATTGAACATCAAGAAGTAGAATGTGACAATATGACTATATTGAATTGTTATAAAATTGTCAAGAATTACATATGGAAGAATTAATTGAATTACATTAATAGAAGTTAAATTTTTGAAAAAAAAAAAGCTTTACAACAAATTGGGGGACTTGAGGAGCAAACATAAATAATTAAATAAGTTGGGATTTATATGAATTTATATCATAAATTAGTGGTTTCAATTAAATAATGCATGAAGTCCGGAACCTAATTATAGCAAAGCAACAGGTTGAGGGATCTTGGGTGAAATTTTCCTAAATATCTAGATAATTCTCTTCGATTTGGGCCATTTCACACAAGATACAACTGAGAGACGAGAGAAAGAGACAGAGAGAGAGAGAGAGAGAGAGAGAGAGGAAGTCGAGAAACAGAGAGCAAGTCGGCCAATAGAGAACCAGAGCAAATTTTGGGAAGTTAGAGGAAATGAAGAAGAAGAAGAAGAAGAAGAAGAATAAAGAACTAAAATCTCATGTAAGTATTTCTTACTTTAAGCCTTGATTTTATATAAGTTTTAAGGTTTAATCTTTTCCTAGGGTTAAGAGATATTATAGAATGGAGTAGTTCGGCTATGATTTGGTCTTTCTATAAGTTTAACTGGCGCAAAATTATCCTTGGACATGGAAATGGAATCATACAAGGCTTGGTATAGAATTATGTAGTGTTGGTATATGAAATTATGGATTAAGAAGGAACAATTAAAGCTGAAATTTTTGAAAGGGGTATTCTTTGTGACTTTAAAGTGAATTCCATAGTATTTTGTTAAATTAAATGAAGTTATTGGATTAATTGTAAAAAGAGAAAAACAATTTAAAGTTTAATGGAAATATGGAAAATTTGTTTAAGGCTAAGAATTAGTATTTTTAGTATTAAAGGGTATTTGAGACTTTCATAAGTTATAGCATTACAACTTGAAAGAAGAAGTAAGCTTAGAATAATTATAGGAAGGAGCCAAGTATGTATATATGCAGTGGCGTAGCCAGGTTTTTAGTTGAGTGCGGTCGAAAACCTTTTAGAAAAACAATGCAAATTTCCTTTGCCTATAGTACTACTGTACTAATTGTTTACAAACCTAAGGAACTATTGAAAAGCCAAGTGCATAATTCTACTTGGATTTTCCCTGTTAAACCACATTCAAAAAATAGTACTGATAGCTTCATTCATAAGGCACAAATTATATTCATTTTATTTTGTTCTTGAAATTCCTAGAACGAAATATGAAAGTTTAGTTCATCGACCATCAAACAAAAATTTCTATGCTTTTCTAGTTTTATTTTGAAATAGAGAGAATTTTCTATCATCTGCTAATCCCATAAAGGTAAGATACACGACCGGTGGTATCAAATTCTTCTCATTCGTCATGCCATATCCTCCAAAAGAAAGTCCAATTTAGACAACCATAAATCAGTACTCTGAGTAATACTAAACTTCCATCAGGGGTTTTACAAAATCTAAGGGGAAAAAATGTTGAAATGAAAGAAAAAAAATAAGAAATAATCAGTGAATTAGAGGAAGTAAGCAAGAAACCGAATTTGGGTTGTAAATCGCTTTGCATTAGGTGTACTCTTGTGGGAACTATTATATACTATATATTAATATTGTTTTGAAATCCCACATCGGTTTCTATTGTTTTGAGGATATGAAGTTAGCATTATAAATGTGTAGATGAAAGCTGCATTCTATGTTATTGGATTGGACTAGGAAAACATTAGAGGCCCAAGTCATTTAATGACTAAACTAAGAAAACATGGCCCAAGTCATTTAATCACAGGATTTGGACTTCTTGTGTCAGAATTTCAGTGTGGTCAGACGTAAGGATCCAGTGCGGTCACTGGACCGCACTGGTCCTATGGTGGCTTCGTCACTGTATCTTGAATTTAATAAAAGGAATTTAGACATGAAATTATCATATATGTTGTTTCTGCCCTCTAACTTTAAAAGGTCATAACTGATAGTATATATTGAATTTTAGTAAGATACAAGTTAGAAAATGATCTCTTGTGGGTTGTCTAATATCTGGAATTTGAATGAGACCATTTGGAGACCCGTAGGAGTTTTTATGACATATTTTGTGAAAGTAGTCAGTGGGAACCCGAGAACATATTTTGAGGAGGTTGAAGAATGTTTTGGCATTCCCAACGTAGTACTCTTGAGCTCAATTTCATGTATGATGAACTTATATGAGTTTTCTACCTTCTAGGAGAATTTCATAAGCATACGATACCATTCTTGATTTTAAAATGGTTTCAAATGTGCATTACCCAAACAGGAAAACTAAACAATCATTACTTGAAGAGGTGAATTAAGTCTTAATTCAATAAGTGGTGCACATGGTTGACGGAAGAGTTTAGTTAAGTATATAAATGAAGGTTTCGAGGGTATTTTTTAATAACTAGAAGAATCTTTGGAAAAATCAAATTAAAGAGGTGAGTAACTAATGCTTTGATTCCCTCTTTACATTCACAAAGTTTTGATACGATAAGCATGGTTTTGATTGAAGTCTTTCATGAAATGGATATATATTTTGATACATTGAAAATAAGATTGATTGATTGCATTTGAATCACTAGTTGCTCTACCCATTTTGTATTTGCTCTACTTTGTTGCCATATTAGGAGATATCTAATGATACCGAGATGAGCGACGATTAATGTGGTATTTGCTTTGATTTATTTGAAATTCTCGTAGGGGTCAACCGGGATTCGAATGTGGATCCACTTAATTGTACAAGGCCATGATTGAATTGATATAAACCTTGCGCGTACCACGGGTAGTAGTTTAACTAGTAATAGGGCCCTTTTGTGCATTTGAAAGCTTTGTGCATTGAATAGTTTTCTCGAAAATGAATTTCTCACATACAAGGTGAATTAAAGGGTTTTGTTACTCACTGAGTACTTCGTACTCATTCCCATCTTTTTACAATTTTGTAGATAATTGAAGATATGATATTTGAAAAGCGAGGCAAGCCATGGGTTGGACCATGCTCACGAATGGGAGTAGAGTTTGCATGTAGTAGAAACATGTCTTTGAAGCTAATATAAGAATGCATTTTATAGTTAAAACAATTTATGAGTTTTATACTTTTTGGTGTTAATAAGTATGTTCATCTCTCTATAAATGTATTTATATCAATTGGGAAAACTACCTCTTAGTATGATAGCTTCCCAATAAATTGTCTTAACTAGATTAATTTGGCTTGTTTTGGTAATAAATGAAATATATCTATTAAGACAACATGTTGTGTTTCTTGCATTTTATTGAAAACCTAGTTTTAATTATTCTTTAAAAGTTAACAACTTTCTAGTTTAAGGAATTAGTTTTATATAATGTTAAATAATCTAAAGGCAAGAACATTTTAATTCTTTTGTATATCCCGTCTCCGTGATTTGCATTGAGGCTTCTGCTATAGAATTTGATATTGAATTATCAGATATTCCGCTATGTAATTTGTGAATTAATAGAAGTTATTCGAAAATACTGTAAAATTAGAGAAGACGTGACACTGTATGAGTGGTTGGTTGTGTGTAGGAGTATCAGTTTATTTGTTAGATATCATAAACAAGTCATGCATATTATCATGTTTACTGAATTTTTATGGCTCACGTAATTGTTTTGTACTGTAGATTTATAAGTCAACACTGGAAACTATTGAATGTTCAAGAAAGGTCTTATTGAAGTACGCTGAATCATGCTGATTTTATCTAGGTAAAAGATGACCCGCTGTCCCGCTCCATTTGTCCCCTACTCATTGAGCATCTCCAATGCCAAAGGCATACTCTAAGGTATAAGAAGAGATAGACACACATAAAAATTCGCGAGTCTCATTTGTTTCCTCTTTTTTTAATTTCCTTTTTCTTTTAATCATTTTCTCTTATTTGCATCATTTTTTTCTCACTTTTTATTCATTGTGTCACGTATAAGGTTTAAAAAGACACATTCATCTCTACATTCTCTACTACTATTTTATCATTATTTTTGAATTTCCATCTATCTCTCTCATATTTTTCATTTTTTCCTCTCTTTTTTCCTACACCTACATTTAATTAAAATAATTATATTCTCTTTATCTTTCTCATCTATACCACCCATAGCCTAAAACCATGCATTAGAGATGCTTTTAAGACATGGACCTTTGAATCCGCTTCTTTCTTTCTTTTTCTTGCACCGATGCAATGCACCAACGCATTGATCTTCAAGTTTTGGTGCGGTTTGGTCAATTTTTTGAAGGAGAGATTATCTCTCCCTTAACGAGAGTCAATGCTGAGGTGTATGCCAAAGTGGCACAAGGACCTATGGCCACGTCAACATAGCAAATCCCCACCCCCCACCACCTCAAAAAAAAAAAAAATGAGACCCACATAAAAAATTGAAATCCCCCCAGTTCAGATCAAACGCGACACCAACCCCCACCCCCCACCGCAGGAATAATTCTAGATGGGCAAAAAAGAAAGACAAAGAGGATAATAAAAATGATAATTAGCTCATGTAATTGAGATTGATGAAAATGTAATGTGATGTGTTAGGAAATAGAACATTGTCATGTATCAATTTTGTTTAAATTTTTATATATCTTTTTATTTAAATTTTTATATATCTTTTTGTCCCCGTGGCACAAGCCAAAGACAAATTCTTCTCTCGGTCGCTCCGCGTATAAACCCGCAGGATTCGCAAGCCGCTGGACCGGCGACTCACCGGCAATGGAGGGACACACGCCCCCTGGTAGCTCCGCCACCCTCTTGTTTCAGAAAGAAAGCAACCAGCCGTCCGTCGCCCA
This sequence comes from Nyctanthes arbor-tristis, assembly GCA_963692815.1. NCBI lineage: Eukaryota > Viridiplantae > Streptophyta > Magnoliopsida > Lamiales > Oleaceae > Nyctanthes > Nyctanthes arbor-tristis. Next base: position 26,835 of record CAVNYN010202278.1, read on the forward strand.
GACACGCGTTTCAGTCGCTGCCAACCACCCCTCCAGAAATCGCCGGCAACCACCCTCAGAAATCGCGACCCCTCTTTCTCGATCGAGTGGGCCCAGCAGAACCCTCGCGCCGAAACCACCATAATTCAAACCGCCGGAGCAGCCACTTTTCTGCCGGCAAATTGTTCTTTGAATTTTTTGCACCCAAAATGCTCTTTAAAATTATATATGGTTCTTTCTGCCGGTAAATTGCGCTTTGATTTTTTTGCACCTAAATTGCTCTCTGATTTTTTCTCTCTGAAATTTTATATGGTTAACAACTGGACGAAGTTGAAGTTTATATGGTTAATTATTTATTTATTTTTTCACCCATAAAGTGTTATGGATGCTTAACGAACGTCTCAATACGGAACATTCATTATTTATTAGTTATTTGAATGCTTGGATTTTGTGTTTTTCCATATTGAATTGGATTCTGAACTTGCTTTGTGCTGCTGGAATTGATTTGGCTTTGTGAATTGATATGTTGACTTGTTGGAATAGGTTCTTTTGATGGCATTGATGTGTTTTTTTTCCTGTGCTGCTACTGGTTTTCTTTTCCATGCTCTGCTGGTGCTGCTGGTGGCTGCTGAACTGGGCTGCTGCTAGTAAATTTTTGTTGTAGGCCGGTTGGTGCTATTTTTGTGTAATTATTAGATTAGCCAATTTTACATTTACTGCTTTGGTTAGTTGAAAAAGGGTTGACAAAGCTCCCCATTTTCTTCAGCTGTATATGTTAATTGTGAAATGAAATTCGTTTCTTTAAAAAAAATGATAAAGGCTGCTTTGCTGTTTATTTTTTGCCACCTAAAATCTAGTATTCAACCGAATTTTCACCTTGCGGGATACTTATGGCAAGACAAGAAAGTGAAGATGTATTTTAAACATAAAACTATTGTTGAAAATCAAAATTGAAATGTAATTGAAATTCATGTTGCATATGAAGGTATACATGAATGTGGTGTTTGGACCATCCAATTGTTTAATTTCGTGGCTTTAAAATTTCATGTTTTGTCACTGTTACATGCACCTCCCATTCTTATGACATTCAACCACATGATGTGTGTTATCATTTTAATCATTTTATTTATATTCATAATGAGTTAGAGAATATCAATTATGTAGTTTTATTTTTTATACAGACATTATTGAATAAGTTCAAAATATTAAGTTTATAATTTGAATTTGCATACAAGAGATGTAAATGAGAAAAAAGAACTGATTCACAAGTACTCATTAGGTGTATTGTCTTGTTCATAATCTGAATCTGCTAAAACTAAGGTATGTGAATCTTCAAGCATAGCGAAAATGTCAAGATTTGGTGATCTTGGGTTTGAATTTTGGAAATCAAATTGATTACTAATTGTTTTTTATTGCTGATCAAACATCATTTTCATTTGCTTCCCCGCTTCTTCAATCCTCAGCTGCAAATGTCTTTGAATCTACCATGGAAAATGTAAAATGAAATAAACACTTCGTGCCTAATAAGCAACTTATTTTGTCTTAATATCCTTGTGTAAACTTCCCAATTACAAATATATTGTGATACCTTGGCTATACGCTTGGCTTCCTGCCCTAAAATTTTTGTGTAGCAAACTGGATATTAGTGGTGGTGCCAATTGATTGAGCTTTGTAAACTATAATTCTTCTCACATTATTCTTATAAGAATATATATATATATATATATATACACACCAGTATCTTTTATATATTATATGGAATAAGCAAAGTAAATTCCATAGGAGGCGCAAAGATAGGTGTATTATCTTGTTAATAATCTGACATTCACTTGGCTCGTCATCTGTGACTTCTTTGCAGGTTCAAACTCAGGATTTTAGCTTGAAGATTATATCTACCTACAAATAAACTGGTGCTACCTGCGGAATTATGAAGCTTGTTATTGTTGGGGGGTGCAGCGGCACTTAGGGGTTTTGATATGTATTAGAATGACATTTGTTTACTCAAAAGCTAGTCTGTCTTGGATGTAGAAGTGATAGGCACTGTTATTTGTGTAATTGAAACTAAACTGACTGATGAATGAAAATTTCCATTGTTTTCATCCTCTTAATGTCTTGTTTCCTCTACATAGTTTGCTGGTTAATGCGGCTGTAATTTTTTTGCTTATTTTTGGTGATTATTTTTACTTGAAATGATGATGGCTATCTGGAATTGTGATGGTCATTGCGTGCTCGTATTTGTATCACTCTTAGTTTTTTGTGTAACAAGTGGGTAGTTTTTAGTGGTATTTGTATCATTTTGTATAATTTGTTTGTATAGGTGCACTATGTTTTGTAACTTGCAGTCAGAAACTATTCAGTTTGGACATCCCAACCTCAAATAATGGTCGAAAGCACCATAAAAATCAAGGCAGTAGAAACACTCTTCATAATTAACATGATAAGTGACATGAGCCAATTTTATCTGATGCTACTGTTCAAAAAATTCAGAACACAATGACTAATCTTTTTCTCAATAGCCATAAAGGAAAAGAACTAATTTCCCTCAACAAACAACTATACATAGTAAATTCCCTAAACAGATAACTATACATGACAAAGCGGAATCTATATTTCTTTCCAAGCTATAGACAGACAACCATTAGCCTGAATACCAATTCTTGTTTAGGCAATCCACCAACCAATGATCCAGCATCGTGCAGCATAATTCTTCCCAACATCTTCAAACCTACGATGATAAATTGAAGGTTATCAAACCACTACAGGATGACAAAAATTGCAAAATTAGGCTCATAAACTATCAAACCAGATGTTTTATAATTACGATATAGGTAAATTAACCAACATGTATATTTCATTTCTCTGTGTGAGAAGCTAATGAATCAACATTTTCAGTAAAAATGCAATTTCAAATTCTCACAACATTTTGACAATTTTAACAAGCTCATTTTCTTCTATGTATTATATACAATAATTTAACGAAAACATGAGATCCTTGTACTTACTGATTCAAATTCACTCTCTAATTGAACAACATATGCATTTCACAAGAAATTATTTTTCCTTGTATATTACTTTTTATTTTTCTCATTGTTTCTCCTCCCTTCTTTGTTTCTCAAAGCTATTCTTCACATCTTCTAATGTTAAAGTCACGTGCGCCATATATATATAACAACCAAATCTACTCCACGGGATCGATTAAGCAAAAAGATAAGCAACATCTCATGTGAAAATAAATAAATTCAATCACGATTGAGAATCATATTACAAATTGTTGCCTTGAACTCTTCAACAACATTTTGCATACAAGAGCTTAAGTGCAAGAAGCCTTAGATTTCAGTCAAATTTATTGCCTATACAACCAAAATTGATAGCTCTACTTCAATCAGAATCAAATTTATCATGATACTCAAAAATGTTACTGCCATGATAGAGATCTACGGATCATGTTATCAATGTTCACTTGCAATCTTAATGATGTGAACTTCATCTTGGAAGGTGAAAATTTAACAGCGTGCCGTGCAAGCCTAAAAACTTCATCATAATCTCGCAGCTATACCACAGTACCATAGAATAAGCCTTATTTTCACAATCAATAATCTTTTTCATTGCAATAATATTTAGCAGAAGCAACAAAAAAAAAAAAGGAAGAACAAGCATTACTAGACGATACTCAGCACAACAGAAAAGTAAAGGAAACATCTCAAAATCTCAGAATTTGACAACCATCTACAAAAGCATCAATACAGTAGCTCATGTATGAAGAGAACTTTGCTGGTGGCCTTCCACATGGAACAAAAATGATCTAATTTTCTTGTGAGTGGGTCATGCAAAGAACCGGTAAATATATAACTAAATAACAAAAACTAAACACAAAGTAAACAACACTGCCCAAGAATGTCTAACACATTCATGTATACCTTCAGCCTTATCTGCAACATGAATTTTAAATTACACTACAACTTCATCCAGTTGTTAACCATATAAAATTTCAGAGAGAAAAAATCAGAGAGCAATTTAGGTGCAAAAAATTCAGAGAGCAATGTAGGTGCAAAAAATTCAGAGAACAATTTACCGGCAGAAAACAGGCTGCTCCGGCGGTTTGAATTATGGTGGTTTCGGCTCGGGTTTTCTGCTGGGAGAGAGGGGTCGCGATTTCTGGGGTTGGTTGCCGGCGATTTCTGGTGTTGGTTGCCGGCGATTTCTGGATGGGTGGTTGGCAGGGACCGAGACTCGTGTCGGGGCGACGGACGGCTGTTTGCTTTCTTTCTGAAATAGGATGGTGTCGGAGCTTCCAGAGGCCGTGTATCCCTCTATCGCCGGTGTCCGGCGGGTTTCCACGCAGAGCTACCAAGAGAAGAAGAAGGGGGGTTGGTTTCTGGTGTTGCGTTTGATCTGAACTGGGGGTTATAAAACATGCAAAGCGTTTGGTTAGAATTAGGGTTATAATCTATAGCATCATTTTATTAGTTGCTTTTTACAAAAAGTAAAAAATTAAGACTTGATTTTTGCTTTTTGACTTTTTAAAACAAAGTGAAACTAATGAAATAATATCGTGTGACAGGTTATAATAATTCAGATTAGAATCCACCACGGATACCAAACACTTTGCTGATTTCAATATTTTATGTGGGTCCCAGTCAACTTTTTTGGGAGGAATTGGCTGTGTTGACGTGGCCGCGGGTCTCTTGTGCCACTTTGGCATACACTTTAGCATTGGCTGGAGAGGTAATCTCTCCTTAAAAAAACCGGCAGTTTGGATATATTGATTATTATAAACGATTTCCTTCATAATTCTCGTTTATTTTGCAAAAATTGAACAACCTGCTGAGTTCAAATTACGCCACATTTGCCATGTATTAAATGTGGTATAATTAAATGCAAATTTTTTAAAAAATAATTCGAATTATAAATGAAACGGATTATAATCGTAATTAGTTTCTACTTTGACCTTCATGATAACATAACATGAAATTATACAAATAATATTTTTCTTTTCTTTTCTTTTCTTTAATGCCAAAAATGAAAGAAAATTGAAGAAAATACTTAAAATGTATAATCTTAGCATGACATTTTCAAAAGCATCTATATATATTAATTAAATGAAAACTGCTACGGTAAAGTTTGAATGCAATTTTCTCGCCTTTTTTACACTTAAATTAAAGATATTTCGGTCATTTTCATCATTCCAATGGTGAACTATACGGTAACATATGTTTTTTATTTTTTCATTGATTTTTGCTTTTTTTTTTTATCAGGTCCTATTGGTTTCTAAGGATTACTACGCAGTCTCCTCTTCCTCTCTAATCAAAGGCTCGATTTTTTCTTAGCAAAGAATCCTAATATGATCTACTTCCCTTTAAAAATTCTTGATATTATCCTATTAATAATCTAATTTCTATTCCTCAGATGATTTCGCAATTTGAATTAGTTCATTCTGTTGTGTCTCTTGCATTGTTCTTTAAATTATTTTTATTTGTATCATAATCGTGATTATTATAAAAGTTTATTTTTCTTGACATCCTATTTGTTTAACATACGATTCAATTACCATACAATGGTGATTAATGTACTAACACTGAAAAAATAGAATACATTAATTCAACTATTATATACTAGTCAAACTAACACTAAAGAATAAAAAATTAATTTATAAGTGAACTAAGTACATATTATATATCATTATTAATATCGTAACATATCATTATATTTTAGACTTTTATGATCTAAATTGTGAACTTCCCGTACAATGAGCCGGTGAAAATCTAGTTCATTTTAATAACTAATATATATTTTTATAGGTACACTTTGATCCATTTTGATTTTTACCCTCCCGTGCCACTTTCGCTAAAATTCTTAATCCATTCTAACTTAGCATTAAAACATATATATATATATAGGTGCCCCCGAGGCATGGCTCAATGGTTGAAAGGACGAGAGTGAGACAGTCTCAATTGAGCTGGCATGTGCAGGGTGAGAGTTCGATTCTTACCAGTGACATGGTATACAATAGACTCCTTGTGGGCGCCAATTTAATAGTATCTCTCACACCCTACTCCACTAAGGCACATCCGGATATTTACATCCTCCATCAGGCTCTAGGGGTGGGACGGTGGGGGCCCTTGGGGTTGAGGTTTAATCTTTTAGAACATATATATAGGTATAGGCATGATAATAATAATCTTACATAGTCATAGTATTTGGTATTTAATCTTGAGAGGATTAGGAATTTATAGTCTAGATGTCCTATCCTATATTTAATGAATGAAGGAATTATAATTAGATTGGAACAATATAATGACACATGATTGTGTCAACAACTACGGTTTTGTCCACTTTAAGTGACCTGCACAGTTTTGTAAATTCCCAATGAGAATTGCGTACTTTAAAGACTTAAAGACTCCTTATTAAGAATTTTGGGGTAAATCCTAGTATCACTTGAGCAAAAAGTATCACCTCAGCATTTTTTGTACTAGGAGTTGCTCTGAAAAAAAAAAAAACTCAATATAGAGTCTTAACTCTTAGATTGAGGGTTCAACTCTTAAGAAAGGTGATCTTCATTGAGAATTTACAAAACTACACATCAACAAATATTATTGGTGGAAGTATGATAAGATTACAGACGTAAATTCTCATCAAGTCAAATAGGTCATATTCTTTCTTTCTTGAGATTGAGCACCATAGGGCGTGGACGAATGGCAATTGGTGTAATGGTCACCGTTTTGATGTCATTCTTGAGTTTACAAAGTCCACTTAATTACGCCCAAAATAGCGGCCCAATGGAATCTACGAGCCCAAGACAAGAAACCGAAGTTTGTCTTATCGATCTATATATTATTTTCAGACAGATCGCCATGCCCCAGGATCATGATGTTTGACAGCACGTAAAAGAAAAGAAAGAAGGGAGAAAAGAATTAAACACAAGCTAATTAAAGACAGAGTACCCTAAATGAATAAATAATGGTTATATTAACACTATAATTTTTTATAATTATGCCACATCTTAAATCCGTATCTTGACTTCTTTTTATATTTAAACGCTCAATTTTTTTGCATCTAGTGACTGTTTCCTCTTAAAATTTCACTAGGATAGTTGCTAAAACTATTGTAAATAAATAAAAGAGTAACAATTTAAAAAGTACAATTACATATTTTCGGCGGTTTTTAAAGAAGATAATGCAACTTTTGAAGGAATTTTGTTTTAGGAATAAGAAATATTCTTAATAAATGGAAGGTCGATGGAAAAAATGTAAACAGAAATAAATACGGATGTACATGTAAGAACGATACAAGTTAGGGGCCTTTAACAAGAATTAAAATGTAGAGCATTTAGTAAAACAAAATGAAGCAAATATATTTTTCCATTAATAAGAATATCAACATTAGTATTGTTAAATAGAGTTGTTAAATATTTGTATTGGTTACTATAACAAAATTAATGTTATATTGGTAGTGTTAGTAGCATTGTTAACTGTGAATCTTTTTTCTTAATTATTAACTTTAACGACAATTTTAACACTGTGTTAACAATTTTAATGTCTTTGAAAATAATTTTTTGTTTATTTAATAAATTTTAATCAATAACTTTTAACAATAACTAGTCTATCTCCTGTGCGATGCACGGGAAACAATGAGTGATTAAAGAAATAATTATGTCGTAATAAATTGTTCCAATAACCAGAGATAGTTATATTATCGTCATATAATAATTTTAATTGATTAAGTGTGTTTACACTATATAGAAAATTTGTATATTTGAAGTGAATCATATTTTCACTGTGTTATTTCTTGTAGATTTTATACTGAATTCGCTAAATCTTTATATTAGCCGTGTTATATTTCTACTTTTACAAAGAAAATTAGTTATTATTTATTATATAGAAAGATATATGTTTTCGTATAAAAGGAAAATTTTCTACACATTTCCCCCACCCCACTTAGCCACAGTGCTAGGCCAAAAACAGTCATTCTCCATTGTTGATTCAAACCTACCGTGAACACAAAAGTATAGATCGTGCTCAACGATGCAAAGTGTAAAGCTCCAATAGATTCAAAAGACAATGTATCGATCTTTATTCCTACTGTTATCGTGAGTTACATATTTCTTACAAAAATAAAATAAAAAATAATGTGTAGAAAAATTGTATCGTTTTACAACATTAGAGAGATTCCGGCTAATAAAACTTTAGGAAAAATATCATTCCATAATTGAAAATGTGGGTAGTTATATAAAATAGGTAGCTTATTTGAGAATGTGGGTAGTTATACAAAGTGGGGAGTTATACTCAAAAATAAATAAATAAATAAAAATGAGAGAGGGAAAAATTGTCAGCAAAAAGTATTTTTTAGATTCAAAAAAAGAAAAATAATAAAAAAATTTGAGATACATAATAAAGTAAAAATATAGACGTTTAAAACATAAGAAAACATATGCAACTTATATGAGAATGTGAGTGGTTGTATAAAATGGGTAGTTATATAAAAAAAAAAAAGAAAATTGTCGCCAGAAAACAAATTTTGATAAACAAAAAAGAAAAATAATAAAAAAATCTGAAATACACAATAAAATTAGAAAATGAACTTGGATGGTAATACAAAGTAGATAGTTATTCATATTTAAAAAAAAAGTAGGCAGTTATTCATATTAAAAAAATAGGTAGTTATTCTTTAAAAAATGTCAAAAAGTATTTTAAAAAATGAATTTTTTTTTTGAGATTCTGAAATCTCTCATAGGTAGGAAAAAGATTCCAGAATCACTGCTCATTTTTTATATTACTAGTTTTTGTACCCGTGCGTTACATGACCAAATTTTATTAAAAAATAGACAACAGAATGTGTGTTAAACTTTAAATAAATAATTATTAATATAATAGAAATACAAGTTACAAAATATTTTTCTATACATTTATTTGCAAATTCTAGAAAACCTCTTTATAAACAATATCTGTCATTTCATTAGTAGGATTCCCTTGTTATCACATATAAGTATTTTAAGACCGGCCCGACTTGTAACTCTGGATATTGCCACATAGAACTAACCATGAGTAAATACTGACTTTTTAAGAAATAGTATGAGATCGGAAGAGCACTGGCCCTGACTCTTGTCGATTGTCATCGCATATGAAACATTGATTGTCATCGAATATGAAACAACCAACAGGAACTGCTTTCTTTGAAACTTAAATGACAATCTTACATCTGACGGACTCGATGACATACTTGATCTAAAAACTTCATCTCCAACATTGCTTCCAGATAATATTTTGGCTTGTAGAACATGATCCCCTAATCTTGTAATAAGCAATCTCGTTCTATTACATAATCCAATTATAGGATCAATGTTCTTCATCAACATAACAGGGATGCCAACATTTAGTGTCAACTCATGGTTAGACACACCTGAGCATTTGATTCCATTTGAAAACTCAGTAGAATGAATATTTTCAAATAAATTTGTACTTCTTTCCGTCCAACATAAACTATCCGAACTCAAATAGGTCCTTCCTTTAGAGTGATTTAGCTCAACCATGTGATCATTTATGATTTGCAACACATTAAACGTTGGCCAAGTATAGCTCTCCCTTATAAATAGGGCACATTGTTAAAGCTACTTGAAAACGAAGGATATTTACTTTCAACAATTGCTTGTATTGGATTATCTGAATCATTAATAGAAAGATCGTTCGACGCCTGTATTTGTGCACATCCACATGTATTTGTGTACCATCTACCATTGTACTGTGCACTCCCAACGTAAGAAGACGTTAAGTAGATTTTCTTCTTCGTAACTCTGTATCACCACGCAATAGTACATCAGCTAACCTACGATAAAGATCACATCTCAATTCCTGTTGGTGGTTACGTAAATACAGGAGACCGGCTCTTTCAACCATAGTATATGCATCAACTAAAAACTGTTGAAATAATCTCCTAAAGAACAAAATATTTGAAGATTCTGTATCTTGTTTCTGTAGTCGATATGCAAAATATTCTTTCCAAGAGATATATTTCCAACCAGCAGATGAGAAAGTACTTGCATCAGTCCGCAAAAATGTTAATCTCTGTATCTATCCTGACCGAATAAAAAAAGTAACAGATATTTTACACTCAAGTATAAAGGATGATACTCATTGATTTGTTGAAATCCTTTAGTACAACTTTTAACAATAATGTCTCCGTCGCCATGAATGGTTTCAAAATCACCAACAATAAAAAATACTATATCATTTTTTTGTGGCAAGTCGTAGCACTGACCATCTTCCTGCCGATCTCTAAACAAAATATCAGGCAACAAATAGAAAATGTGTTGTAGGGAAAAGAAATAATAAAAAAGAGGTTTTTTTTTAAAGCAAAAACCGGATAGTTAATATTAAACGTGTAGTGGGAAAAGATGGAAATAAAATATTTAATAGACAGTTACTATTTGATGTGTAGTGGGCGGAAAAAAAAGAAATTAGAAAAGGGGATTCTGGGATCTTTTTGGGCGGGAAATTGATTCCGAAATCTCAATTCTCTTTCTATATATAAAGAAAACATTTTTTTCACAAAATCTAAGTCAAACATATTTATAATGTAAATAACTATTATACACAAGCTAAATTTATAATGTTATAACAATAGATATAACAGCAATTTATTTTAATAACAAAGAGGAAAGTAGTGGCTTATCTTCCAGACGTGATCATTCAATGGATCCCACTACAAACTCCAAGCAAAATCATAGATTGAATTTATTTTGATCCTTTTTTTGCAATATGGCTAGTTGAAAGGTTTTCTTTTCCTTTTTTCCCTTCCCTTTTTGACCAGTAAATAATACATTTCACAAAGTTGCCACATTTTAGTTCCAAGTTTTTGAGCATCGATATATTATTTTGTTATTTTTGGCTATAAGCCATGGTTGAACCACTTCAGAAATTATATAATTTGTACAAATATTATGTTAAACGTCTAACATATATTTAAAAATTTATTGTTGGAATAAACATGGGAAATCTACTTTTTCAAAGCCAATAAGCCAGACACTATCTTATTATTTGTTGAAGATAACAACGTGCTACAGTTTGGAATGAGAAAAAAGAAGCATAAAGGTGCGTTTGGTGACTTGTCACCTTTGGAATTTTTTTTAATGATTTAGTACTGCTTCCTACTCCTTATATTGTTTATTACTTTCTGAATAATTTTCCTTGAAAACATAATTAACAATACTATGTTACTTATTAAAAAAAATAGAATTTGGCATACATTTGTCACATAATTTAAAGTCTGTTGGGTTTAAATATATTCTCGTATATTTAAATTAAAAAGGCATTCAACATATATTGAAAGAAAAGACCAAAATTTAAAAAATAAAAAATGCAAAGTATGCAGATTGTGAGACGTTAATAAAAATATTATAGGTATAAATAATAGAGTAAGTACATAGATGTAATCATGGGTAAAAAAATAGGACTACAAAAAAAGTTGCAAATTACACTTAGCTTTCCACTTATAAATCCTTCTTGTAATTCATTTGAAATAGTTATTGACAATTACTTCTTTCAATTTAAAGATTACAGTGAAATACATAGTGGGTGGTTACATAAAAGACAACTAAACAGAAATAAGTAGCAAAAAACTTATTGCAGTTATCATTTTGGGGGGAGGGAAGGGGCCAAAAAAAACTGTCAAAGGAAAAAAAAGAAATAAGATCCGGTGTAAATTATGATCATTGTAGATTTATTATCCATGCTAAAAAATAATGATGTATTTATACTGCCTAATAGCTTAATCATTCAAAAATAGCAGAAGTTGGAAATTTTTAATTATCAAATAAATGTATTATTAAGTCATTTATTCTATAAACTTGAATTACAAAAAGCGCTAGAAAAAAAAAGAAGGTGGACAGGTAATGAAAGACATATTGCAGGGAAAAACTCTAAAAAAATAAAAATAAAAAATGGAAGTTACATATGGTTATATGTAGTGGTTAAAAAGGAAGTTATATACTTATTTAGTGGGCAAAAAAAGAAAATAAAAAATAAAATAAAAAGGAGGATTCTCGAATCTTTTTGGGCGGGAAAAAGATTCAGGAATCCCAGTTCCCTTTCTATATATAGAGATAGAGATAGATGAGATCTACTTGAATTTAAGTGGATTTTAGTGATTTTATTTAACATATCTTATGTGACACTTTAGAGTAATTTTAAGGAGGCATATAAAAGTGACATTAATATGTGACATTCTCATGTGGCACACATTCATTGGGTGATGATGACATCATTGCTTTTTTATTATCCAATACAAGTATATCACATATATAATGTCACTTATTCATGTCCCATTTTCATGTCCTCCTAGAATTTTTTGACACTTTAATAATTATTAAATTTAATTTAGCTTTCATATTTATCATTTAACAACAATTTAAAATATATTTTATAACTTATATTGATAGCTCTATATGTGATTTTTCAGAGAAATTGATTGAATTTCCCCCTTTCTTTTCCACCAAAATTAAGGCACCATGTGACTTTCACCAACCAGTAATTTCCAAGGCCTGGCGGGCAACAGATAAATTAAGGATAATTTACAGCTAACATCCATAACTTTTCAACAATATTGAGATTACGTCCCCAACGTTTGATTTTATTCTTACGGGTCTTTAACTTTTTAAAAGTGTTATACTTAAAATCCCCGTGACGGAAACCGTCAATTTCCACCTTTAAAATTGAGGGTATTTTGGTAAAATATAAAAAAATATTTTAATGTTAAAAAAAAGCGAGTGGGGAGGAGACACTGGGCTGCCATTTCCGGCAGTCAAGGGCGGGAGACCCCCCCCATTTTGGCTACTGGAAATGGCAATCAAAGGGCTGCCCTTTTCGCTAGTACGTGGGGGGAGACTCCCTCCTTTTTTGGCTGCCAGAAATAGCAGCAAAAGTACCGCAATTTCCGGCAGTACCGAAGAGATGGAGGGACTCCCCCGTTGCTAAAAATTACAGCCAAAATGGGAGAGTCTCCCCCCTCTGCTATCGGAAATTGCAGTACTTCTGCTGCCATTTCCAGCAGCTTTTGGCTGCCCTTTTTGTATCCAAAAGGGGGTGTCTCCCCCCATATACTGTCGAAAATGGCAGCCCAGTGTCTCCTCTCACACTTTTTTTTAAACATCGGAAAATTTTTTTCTTTATATTTTACCAAAATACCCCCAATTTTAACATTGAAAATTGACGGTTTCCGTCATTGAGACGTTAAGTGCAACACTTTTAAAAGGTTAGGGGCCTACAAGAGTAAAATCAAAGGTTGAGGACGTAATCTCAACATTGTTGAAAGAATGGGGACATTAGCGGTAAATTACCCATAAATTAATTAAGAAATGATGGCAATTTGTTTAATTGCCTTAATGCCTTTTTGGAAGGAAATTTGTAACTAAACGATGATTTTAATTTCCCTAAACTAAATTCTCTGTCGAAATCATTTTTAACCATAGTTTTATATATATTAAGAGCTTTTTGTACATAGATTCACAATAGTCTTTGCCGATGCATCATCTAAAATTGTCAATTTTCATAAAATTAATACTTAAAAAATAAAAAACATATGCTCCGTATATTTTTAAAACAAGATATATTATTACAACTCTGTGTTTTTGTGCGGGAGGAGATATAAAACCTCAAACTTATGTGGTAGTGCAACGTTGCGTTGGTGGTGAATTGCTGCTGAAAATAAAAATATAAATGCATATTGTCATTGATACAATGCTCTCACTAGTTAACTACACTTCAGTCAGATATTTATCATTCAATTATTTGTAGTACGAGCTAAATTAAGCTAAATTAGTATCTTTTTATTGACGAGATAAATAGTCTTGATGATTAACATTAATAAAACTTTCATCAGGACAATTGCAAAAATAATGGAAGTGTAGTATTTAAGAGATCAAGCACATGATATTTCGAAAATTTTAAAGTAACGACGTCGTTTCGGAGTTTTAATACGAAGCGGGTTATGTAATCAAGCCGACACTATCACTGTATAAATTGTAAAAAATGAGTGATATTTAGCAGTGGGAAAAATCTCCGTAAATCTGACAGTTTTTATATAGTGTCCATAAATATCCGCAAATCTGACAGTTTTTATATAGTGTCCATCGGACACATTATAGGGAAATGGGGTCATCATCTTTCAATGTGTCCAATAGACACTTGTCACATCATAATTTAGACTCTAAAAATAATGTCCAATAGACACTATAGAAAAATCTACAAATCTGAACTTTAATTATATATCTAGAAATTGATGCGCTCAATCGAAACCGTAGAAAAGCATTTTAAGCTCCCGATAACAAAACGTTAATTTAGATAGTTTTCCTCGTCAATTTTTGTGGCTCAAAGCACCTTGCCATGCATCTCGTGACCTAGCTCTACAAATTTCAAACTCGTTAAGTGTATATATAAATCGAGTGCATGTTATTTAAATTAAACAGTACGATAAATAAGATTTTTGAGCTGTATTTATTTTAATACTATTATTTTAGGAATATTATACTTGTCACGGCCTGCCAGCTACTTACTTTATATCCAAAAAAAAAAAAAAAAAGAATAAGAGCGCAAATATATCATAAGTTGATAATCCAACCAAGATCCGCAGAGCCTTTGTCGAATCTAATGTAGTTTTGTTAAGTGTCCTCAAGTGGTCATCTTCATGCCAGTGGGTTGTTTGATGGACTCACTAATCCACAACTTTTAGTTTGTCTTAGGCTTTTAATTTACTTGAGGCTTTGGATCTTTATATATACAAACAATTCTCTCTGGCCTTTCTTATTCCTGAGATTTTTGTAAATAAATCATCATTTTTTGTGTCTAGTTTTATATACTCTCTCAGTTTCACAAAGATATTTCAATAGTTAATTTTATATAGATTAAGAAATGATAGTTAATATAGTTGAAACATTAAATTTTACCTTATTTTTCCACATATACATTTATGTCTCATTAATTTTTTGAAATACTTTCAGTGCATAAGTAATTATATAACAATAATTAATTAGGGATACATATGGAAATGAAATATTAAATACATGCTCAATATAGTAAGTGGACTATGTTTTGGGATGGACAAAAATGAAATAGTGGACTATCTTTTTGGGGACGAAAGTAATATATTTTTTTCTTTCTTACACATTGGAAAAAGAGATTTTTGAACTTCTTTCCACATTTCGTTTCTTCCTTCGTGTCTCTCATGGTATAAGATATCATCCTAAAAAAAAATCTCGATTTCTGTACTGTATATTGTACCAGTTTGGAAACACTAAAACCCCATGTGTACGGGCATCTTTTTTAGTTCATAATTAAGGTTAATGTCAGTAATGCACCAAGACAAAGAAAAAAAGAAGAAGAAGGAAAAAAAAAATGAAAAAGAAAAAGAAAAAGAAAAATATTTCATGTTATGCGTGTAGTAAATCCCATTGCCTTCATCAAACTTTATAAACGTAGCATGGAGGAACCTCAAAAAATATATTACGTACTAGTTGTTTGTATTTATGTTTAAACTTATTCAATTTAATCCTTTAATTTGCAAACTTATTCAATTTAATCCTTTAATTTGCCTTAGAGCACAATTAATGGAGGGAAAAAACCCTCCTTACAAACTCAAATAATGTATGAAAATTGGGGGCTAAAATTCTAGTTTTTGGGGGGAAGTCCACAAACATATTCAATCCAATTAAATTAAGTCCATGTCTAATTTAAATGTTTTCCCCTTAGTTTTTTCCTTTAAACATTATTTGAAAATAAAATTTTTCCCGTTAGTATTTTTTCGTTCACTATTTTTCCTCTGCATCTTATCAAGAAAGTCATGTATTGCTTGCTCCTCAATTTTCAAGTTTGACTGTAGTCTTATAGGCTTGAACTTTTTGTTTACTCTTTTTGGGACATTAATGTGTATTTCAATTTTCAATATATGACAATTTTTAAGGTCCTAGACCTTAGGTTTGCAACAAAGTAGTTAAAAGATCCAATTTCGAGAACATTTGAGTTTATCGTGACCATCGTCACTCAGGGTCATGGTTAACTTCTCAAGCTGCTTGCTACTCATGGAATATTAATTTTGCATATCACATTGATCAACAATTATCAAATCAAAAATCATAGAAGTAGAAAGTGAAATCAGAATTGATATATCTAGATATAACTCTTAAGATATGTACAGTTTCTAATATATTGAGCATGCTCTAAAAAGGTAAACATTGATCGTCCATGTTCAAGAGACGGTGGTTTCCAACTTGAACCTTATATTCTTAGATGCCCCATGACTTGGCAAATATGATGAGGACAAAATTTGTCTTTAAAATTATTATTAAAAACATATAAGAATGTTTAAGCACATAGTGATGAAGTATAGTCCAAACAAATTAAAGTACAAATCGGCAAATAATTGGGAATTTCTCTGATATTTGCTGTTCTCATTAATAAAACAAAACCCGCTTTTTCGATATCTCACGATTTTGATTAAGAGAGGTTAACAACTAATCATTTCTCGACACCTAATAATTACTTGAACGGCCACCTTAATTCTGCTTAGTATATATATGCTTTAAGATCACGTAATAATTAATTAAGACAAACTATTCTGTTTAATTATTTATTTTCAAATAAATTTTAAAAATGACAATTTTGGTTTTGTACTGTTCGAATCAAGTTGAAAACCAACTTCGTTGACTAGCCATTCACAAAGGAAGACACTTGCGTTGTGTTTGGGATATTATTATCTTTATTAAATTAAATTAGATTAGATAATATAAAATTTTTTTGTCCATTTTGTTAAGTAATTATTTTTGTGGAAAACATACAATTCTTACATATTGTTCCAGTGACTAATAATTAGGTTATGAAGCTCGATTAAGAATAATTATGGGGAATTTAAGATCTACTAAACTGGTATTGCTAGTTATGCATATATAACACACTATATACACGAGTATGTTACCTAAATTAATGTCTACTAATTAATTCTTCTCTATTGTGTATGCGTATTGCCTCTACAAAATGTAAAAGTTTACAATTCAAATGCATGAATGAATTTTGAAAAATCCGATAAAACCAAATGAAGAAATGATACATGGATTGAACTTAAAATTATATAAATTAAAAGAATAATAAAAATAAAATCAAGGAGAAAAATATAACCGTAATAATATGTTAAAGAATAATAACAACAATAATAATAACAAGGGTGATAGCTCAAGTGGCAAATAACAGCTCTTAACAGAACTAGATCTTGAGTTCGAGTTTATATTCCTCCTTGAAGTTCTTCAAATTGTATATAAAAAAAATAACAATAACAATGGACGGCCCGCTTGTCTGATGCATCGGTGAGGAATGTTTGGAACTTTGGATGACTTTCACCCAAGAGCCCCAATAACCATGGGCCGGCCCACTCCCACAAAGTCAAAGTTACCATTCCGCCCTTCTATATTTAACCCGCATGACTCGTGATATTTTGAAGTATTTTTATTTTAGAAGTATATTCTACTGACTATTTATTATCAATTCCTATAATAGATATCGACAAAGTAACGAACAAAAATTTTGATTTATTGAACAACTATTTATCATTGAGTACTATTATATTATAGAGTCTAACAAGGTTGAATTTATGGTGATATTGTCATTGTCGGTCGACAATCGGTCACGACGCTCTTCCGATCTATTTTGTTTCCCCCTATTTCTTTGGGTGGAGGGTGAAGTGCGGACAGAAAATCAGTACGTCAAATAATTATTATTGAATGGAAGCCAGCAAAATTTTGGTACATTTTTAATGTAGGTGATGGTGAATATTTATGGAGAAAACCTAAAGCAATAAGTCACATATTAATAATTATCCCAATAGGATCTTGAGCAATATTTCGTGTAAATAATATGGCAATAAATATCATTAACGTCTCTATTCATATAGAGACTACCGACTACGTGTAGTAACTATCTCCTCAATATATTTCAGGAAAAAAAAATAGACAGAGTTTTTTACTTCTTTTGCGTTCTTAGTTTTTATTTTTTATTTATAATTATATATACTATATTGATAACAAATATATGGAGAGTACTACTCCTGAATATAGCATACAATTAAAATGTTTAGAATGTTAAATTAGCCAAAAAAGTTTTGAAAATGCATAAACTATAAAGTGCGAATGAAATGCCTAACTGAATTTTCTAACTTTTCCAGTAGATTTAAGTGAGGTTGAAATATAAAAGAGTATTACTATTTACACAGTAAAAGTCAAATTTCAAACTTTAGCAAATTACCGGGAACATTGAGACAATACAATTTTGTAGCCTTCTAAATATAAAAAAAAAAGATAAAAAAATAAAAAAAAATCGAGGAGTATAAAGTGGGATTGTAGAGTTTGAATAATGACTCAAATCCAGATCAAATATACTGGTAAAGAAATATTTTTACTACTACAGTATGTGGCTTAGTTAGGGTCTCTTCTTTAACATGTATATTGAAATGAATAAATAATGACCCAAAAAGGAAAGTGACATTTTGGAAGGTCAAAAATATTGCTCCAAAATAAGAAGATTAAATGGAGTAGCTGTAGCTGCACCATCACGGCAACACCCCTCTAAATATATCAATCCTATTAAAGACATCAAAACCCATTTTGCTTCCCAATAAATACACTCGCCGCGCACACATGTCAAGATACATATAACAGCTTATTTAATATAATTGACATTTTATTATTGAATTAAAGAAGTAAATTAATTGCTCAAAAAAAAAAAAAAAAACTAATTCACTTGCACATAAATATTCTGTTCTATTTCTTATCGTCTATCTATCGTATTCTATAGGTTTTGCCGTTTTGCTTTTCACTTATTAGACTGGCCTAGCTAGGGGCTTTTTATTTTTTTATTTTTTATTTTTTTTTTTGGAAGAAAACTTGTCTAGGTAGGGTTTCTAGCTTACATTAAAAGGATTTTGTGTACAGATTCATTATAAAAGACGCCCTCTATTTAGAGTATATTTACAATGCACGTACACCCTCTATTTAGAGTATATTTACAATTCACGTACTATATTTTCAGAATTTACATTCTACATATATATTACTTCGTATAATAATGGTATCAAAAGACACATTTACTATAAATATATAAGACAAAAGATATATTGCTATTATATAAATAAATTGAAATGACTAAAGTACCCTTATTTTACTAACAAATTACACCCTAGATATTATATCAATTATTTAATAATATAACGGAAAAATAAAAAAAAGGGTTATTTGGTTTTTTCAGTTTCAACTATAAAAGGGGGCAAATATGAGTGCACTTCCACCATTTGGTGGATATATAACCTTAATGGATGAATGAAAAAAGATCATGTTAAATGTTACTTGATATTTTGTAGTATTATTTGTGAGTTAATTTATTTTGTTATATTTAATTTACTGATAGTATTTCATATGTTATTCATAATATAATATATTCAAAAAATAAATAAAAATAGAGGAATCTATATATACTTAAGAGACTTAAGTTTCTAGTATTTTTTTCCGCCTAAAGTGGGCACCATAAAGGAAGCGATGATGTCATTTTTGTTTTTTTTCTTTCTTTTTTTTTTTTTGCTTGAAATGAATTTTTACTCATACATTTCCGAAAATCTCTCATCTCTATTTTATCTCTCTAAATTAGAGAATCGCTAACTCATTATAATTTTTGGCTCCAATTTTGGTAAGTATGTTTTCCATCCTAATCTTCTATTGTGGGGGACTCGGTATGATCCTGAAATCCAGTCTACATTCATTTTGTGTTTGATTTCTTTTTCTATTTTTTTTTGAAGGGATATTGTGTTTGATTTGTGGTGATATGCATTGCCGATTTTGTTTGATTACTTTTAGATAATTTCAATAATAATTTTTTCAAATGAATTTCAATATTTTTTTTTTGGATACAGAAGGTATATAGAGAAGGGGATGGAAATTCAGGAAGGAGCGTGTATGGTTTGAATCTGAGACCTTCGGATCAGAAAGCAAGCACATCTTAACCACTATAGTACAATTCAAACCAAAATTTCAACA
Organism: Nyctanthes arbor-tristis; assembly: GCA_963692815.1. Classification (NCBI taxonomy): domain Eukaryota; kingdom Viridiplantae; phylum Streptophyta; class Magnoliopsida; order Lamiales; family Oleaceae; genus Nyctanthes; species Nyctanthes arbor-tristis. The sequence continues at coordinate 46,870 of CAVNYN010202278.1, forward strand.
ATAATTTTGAGTTAATAGTTTTGTTTAAATTTTCTGGATTAAAAAAAATAACATTTTGAATTATCCGATTGACATTCATCGCCTAGATTCTCAAACACCGTAGTCAAAATTGATATTCCTTTAGCTTTCCATCTTTCCTATTTTATTGCTGGAGGGGGAAAAATAAAAAACACATTCATTCAAGAAAATCAAATTATTTACCATTTTATAAGGTATTGATTCTCAAATTATTGGACATAAAGTCAATATTTGAAAAACATATGCGAGATATATTTGAAAAAATATGTGAGATATATTTGAATTATATGTAATTCAAAGGGTGTTCACGTGAGGGTATACTGCTAAAGTTTCAATCAAATTTCAAAGTATTCATTCATTTCTCACATTAAGAATAGTATGGATGGACTTCTATTCAAGTTTTATGATATAACATACATACTGTGACTTTGATATCTCGATTCACAGAATATACGTCATGGGTACAAAATTTGTTCAAATGCAACTATCATGGGTACCCTACTTAGAATTCGAGTACACTTATTTTAGATTTTGTATTCCCGAGCAACACACGGGTAAGAGACTTGTAAAAGAGTAAAAGAAATTAATTTTCCATAAAAGATACGACCAAATTAAAAATTTGAAGAATATAAGGTCAAACTGGTCTCTTTAGCGTAATCTTCTATAGTTTTTTCTTTTTTTAAAGTTGATTTTTTGTACCATTAAATAAAATGCAGTATGTAAATTGTTTTTCTTTTTTAAGTAAATTGTATCTTTCGAAAATATAATACGTACATTATAGATACACATTAAGCATAGAGTGTGTTTTGTAAATTTCCAGTAGTAGTGGTGGTAATAATAATCATAATAATAATAATAATGAAAGAGTGATGCTATTTATCTAGACTCAATATATTAGATGATGAGTTGATATGCATAAATATATAGGAGTCCTCATTTATTTAATGGCCAATGAGAAAATGATAACTAAACGGGAGACTAGATAAATAGTATTATTCATGATAAAAGAATGCTTGATTGTGGAAACACCATCCTTCAAAAGATGCCGTAGTAGTCGTACGAATATATATTGAATCAACTCAACTACTAATTTTGGCGATTTGTTGCTACTTCTATATCTTCATCTATTCTTTCTACATCGTTAAAAAGTTTATTTTATACGGTAATATTGTTGTTTAAAATAAGTACTATTGCTATATAAATCGATTACTATTGCTGTATGATGATATCTTCGACGGAGACAATACACTAGAATTAGGGTAAGTTTCACATATGATCCTCAACTTTTACACATAGTATTAAATCGGTTCCCATTCTCTTTCAACACAATAAGTTTCCAACATTTCATAAAATGGCACATAAGGTACATAATACCATTAAGCTTTGTACCTTTTACTCTTTAAATAAAAAAAAAGGAATTTGAAGAAAATACAAAAAGAAATAATAATAATTTATGTCCATCATACCTACCTAGTTACCTGCTAAACTCCCAATCTTCCCAAAAATGACAAATTCTACCAGCAAAAGAGTAGATTCCCATTTCGTTGTCGAGACACCCCATTGTTACTGGCCCAAAAAAAAAAAAAGTGATTTATCTTTCTGACATAAAAAAAAAAGGAAAAAAAGTATGTCGGAATTTGTCATTTCCGGTCGAACTGGGGTGGGGGTGGAAAAGAAATCATTTTTTTATCTTTTACTTTTTGGAAAGAATTCTTTTTGTTTGTAATGCATAATTGTCATTTTTATGTATTAAGAACGTTACGTATCAATTTGATACAGAGTGTAAAGATTAGGATCATATGTGAAATTTATCATATAATTATATACAACTTCTCAGTTTTTATTTAAATACTAGATTCTCACATCTGTATTGTATGAAAATCTCTTGAGAAATATACTACATAAAAATTATTATTATAAATTTTCAATAAATTTAGAAACACAATAAGAAATTAAATATTAGTGTTTGTAAAAAAGAAATAATATATTAGCAAAATAATAAAACCTCCAAATGCTCAAAGAAAAAATAGAAAAAATAAAAAACTCCAAATAATTCTATTAAATTAATATTATTTGTTGTCGACACACCCCATTGCGATAATCGCAATGGCAAAAAAAAAAAAAATGGAGGTTTCTCTTCCTTGACACCAAAGAATAAGGAAAAAGAAAAGAAAAAGAAAATTTACTGTCGGAATTTGTCATTTTCGGTTGGACTGGGGTGGGTGTAAAAATTTTTTTTTTTACTTTTTTTTTTAAAAATTCTTTTTGTTTCTAATACATAATTTTCATTTTTATGTATTAAGGAAGTTACGTGTTAATTTGATACTAAGTGTAAAGATTAGGGATCATATGTGAAATTTACCCTATAATTATATACAACTTCTCAGTTTTTATTTATTTATTTTTCTTTTGTTCTTTTCCTTTTTAAACTACAAGTTACATACTTACATTACTTTAAAAAAAAAAAAGAACACAAATTACATTTTTCAAGATTCATATACAGTCTAATGGTGTCCTTGAATCCTAGTTGGTTTACAAATTAATGATTCAATTCTTATCCCTTATAATTTTTTTTGTAATATTTGAAAAAAAAAAATTGCTTGTTACATTTATCTTCATGTGATAACGGTATTATAATTGATAGCCTCTTATTGCAAGATTCATAGTCATGAGAAATATTGCTATATAGCAAAGGAAGTACATATATATCACTCGTAACCATTTTCTCAGATTTTTTTTGAACTTTTTTCTTAAATCTATATATTAATTAAATAAAAGGAGTCGCGGTACCTTTGTAACATAGTTTTCCTACAGAAAAATATGTTAATAGGGTTTTTTAGACACTTTGTTTCATATTGCGGTAACCTGTGTAGTATTATGAATTTTTCAATTTTTTAAAACTTTTTTTATTTACTTTTGTCTTATCTATTCGCTATTTTGAAATAAGATTCACTATTAAATTTAATAACTAATAGATAATTATCATCATTTAATTGATTAAATTATAGATAAATTTGATTATCCAATTGTCTAACATATCTTGAAATTTGTAGTTTATAATTAATACAAATTAAAAATATATATATATCGTTAGTTGAAATTAATTGAAAATTATAATTGTAATTTTTCTTAATTTTTTTTCGGTATAAATGGATATTGATAATTACGACTATTTTATATATGATTACTTTTATGTATTATTAATTAATTTATATAATTTTCATGTTATCTGACTTTATTGGTTTCGAATAAGAATATTTTCATAATACACATAACCACCCAACTAACAATTACTTCGTACGATGCCATTTACTTCAATTAGTGTCAAAAAATAAAATGATATTTATTTACTTTAACGATAACAATCAGGTCAAAATTTATTGTAAACTATAGTTACCGTAAGATGACAAAAACAACATTATTGTTTGGTTGATGCTAAAAATTAATTATTTCTTATTAGGTAAAGTAATCTTATTAAATTTCATCATAAAAAAAAAAACTTATAAAATTTCATGTTATTTATTTTTTAAAAATAATTTGATATGTATTCTACTCGTGTAACACATTTAAATTAAAGAAAATGGTAAAAAGAAGTTTCGTGGATTCGGGAGGAAAAATTAGATATATATAATTATTATACTAATTAGTAAGGTAATTAACAATTGGGATTAAGGGATTAGTTCACGTGGTTAAGGCCTAACCCCTTATCGGGATTATTCGGGTACAAAAAAAAGACAAAAAAGGTAAGATAATTAACAATGATAATTGCGGTATCTTATTGTAATTAACACTATATAGCAATATCTCATTGAAAATTAGGTACTGTTAAAAAACCGGCCCTGGTCGTTTAAAAATTTCCATGGTAATTGACCATGTTGTTAAAGGTAAATGTGGGTTTAAAAATCTCTTGGTCAAAGATAGACTGACGTATTACTGAGTCTAAACTACTGACTAAAAATAACCGACCGGTCCGGTCACGTGATGCGAATCACAAATTCCGATAAACAACACTAGAAAAATTATGGAAACTTCAACGTTTGCCCAACCTATTGTTCGAGTGCGAAATTGCACTCCCAGCTTTTGGAAAGATCAAGTCAGTTTCTCAACTTTTAGCATAGTTATGAAATTAAATTTGAGCAACATTTTATTGATTCTTATTACATAAAAAACAGATGTTTTATATCACTCTCTCTAATACACTCCTTATATATTACTGTAAAATGATAAAGATCTTTATACTATTTATGATTTAAAAAAAGATAGACTGCATAACTCTACAAACTTTACATATTATGATTTTTCTACATATTGAATTTGGAAATGATGTGATACCCGATAAATAAATTTTTGTCTAGTATAACTTAGCCAAACTTTCTGTAAGCGTAGTTGTTGTATACCAATTTCTTGATCATAATGGAATGTGAATTATCAATTTGCAAATCAGCAAATAGATTGATGACTCATGGCGCAACATGTGCCAAAAAATCCTGCTGGCAAATTGTGTAATTCCTAATCTACCCATGTCTAGTTTGTTATATAGTAGCATTCCATAATATATATACACACACATACACACACACTTGGACCCCCTCCCCCCCCCCCACCAAACACGTGTCAAATTAATGGATCTCACTATATGCGGCGAATAGTTAAATTAAAAAAAATAAAAATAAAAAGAGAGGAAAAAAAACCTCAAAATCTCTCGTTTAAATTCCTGCTAACCCAATTGGTAACGAGTAATTAATAATAATCACACTAAAATCTCTAATAACTGACATTTTCAGGAAATAGATAAACTTTGAAACTTCGTTATTTTTTATTACTGTTTTATTGTTATTATATATTTATTATTTAATTAAATTAATTAATTGATTAATTTTTTGGGACTTATCGGATCCTATAAAACAGTGACTTGTGCTATATTTTCCACAGCACTCTTCTTAAACCACTCTTCCTCTCCTCTCCCCCAAAGCTCCTCTCCCTCCCTCCCTCTGTCTCTCTCTCTCTCTCTCTCTCTCTCTGTGAAAACACACACTCACACTCTCCGATTTCTTCACTTTATCGAGGAAATCTTGAAGAAGAAAAGCAGAGGAATCCAAGTTTCCATCTGGGTTTTACTCAGAATAGACAGGGAAGGGAAAGAAAACAATTCACATTATCCACCATCAACTTTCTGTGATTCCCTTCTGCTTATATTCCTTCTTCACTTTTTCTTGAAATAGCCCTCACTTTTTCTCTCTTTCTCTAAAGAAACATACATGCAGCAGCTCTGTATAAGTGGGTGGTTTTCTTGTTTCTTCTTCTTCTTCTCTGAGCATTGAACACTTTCATAGTCTATCCGTATCGGTATAGAGTCAAGGACGGAAAAGAAAAAAAGAAAAGAAAAGAAATGTTTATTGAGCTCTCTCTTTAATGCTCAGAAAGCAAATGGAGTCTATTCTTTTGAGTATTACTTTCCTCGAACTTTCTCTTCCTTTATAGTAATAATCCTAGATTTTCTCTTTCTCTGGTTCACGGTTTCTCTCTTTATCGTTGCTCTTTCTCTTTATTCTCAAAGAATCTGTTACCCACCCTCCTCTTTTTTTCTCCCTTTTCACTCCCTCATTTGCTTTCGCTTTCATGCCCCTCTGAAAAAAATCTCTTGATTCTTGAATGCTCAAAACCAAGAAGAAATCATGTTGTCTAGTGGAAGAGTGAAGTACACTGAACATGTAAAACATACCACCATCGTCAGCAAACAGGCAGGAAATTCCATTTCCAGTAGGAGAAAGCCGTTCCAGACGGAGATGCACTCTGCCGCCTGCGCCGGCACTAGAACTGTGAGGTTTTCTGTCACCGACGCTGACGCCACTGACTCCTCCAGTGATGAAGATGAGGGGTTCTTTGTGAAACGTCAGAGAGTCAAGAAATTCATTAATGAGGTCAGGATCCAGCCCTGTTGTAGAGATAATAACGCTAGTGTCAACGCGAGTGGAAATGTTAATGAAACGGCAAACGGAGTTGTGGGAAGTGGCCGGCGGACGCCAGCGCCGGTGAAACGGAAGAAGAGCCGTGGGGGCCGAAGACAGAGCGATGGTAATGACGGTCAAGTAACAAAAGTTGGAAATGGCAGGAAGTTCCGGGGAGTGCGGCAGAGACCATGGGGCAAATGGGCGGCGGAGATTCGCGATCCGCTGAGGCGTGTACGGCTGTGGCTGGGCACTTATGACACGGCGGAGGAGGCTGCTATGGTGTACGATCACGCGGCCATCCAGCTGCGTGGCCCCGACGCGCTCACAAATTTCTCGAAATCGCCGGTTACAGACAACAAAACAAGCTCAGGGTACAACTCCGGCGAAGAGTCCCATAACATTGTGAAATCACCCAAGTCTGTTCTCCGGTTTGCCGTGACGGCTGACTCACAGACAGAAGTTGAAGTGGAAGCGGAAGCCGAGTCGTCATCCATATTTTCGCCGCCCAGCGATGCCGTTCCGTTGAAGGAGAATAAGGATATTTCGTTATGGGAGAATTTCTCGGACCTTCCGATATTTCCGTCGGGTGAAGAAGATATGTTTCCCGGATTTGATGACCCGCTACACGTACCCGACTTATTTGATCAAATGGGATTTTCAGATAGCATTTTCGGATTCGATATTGATTGCCGCAACGACGTGAGCATCACCGGGTCAGGCAACGGATTCGGGTTTGGTTCGTCGGATGACTGTTTCCAGGATTTCGGTGATATATTTGGGTCGGATCCTTTAGTAGCACTATAAGGTCTAACGAGGCTAAGAACGTCGTCGTTTCAGTGAAGATAACGCTAAATAGTTGCATTTGGTGATTTTTCGACGGTTATGAATTAGCAGGAAATAAGAATCGCCATCTTATATATACTAATTATTATCTTATATATACTAATTATTATCGGATGTTTCTTTTTTAAATATATCTTATCTTATAATTATCTTTTCTTTCTTTCTTTTGGTCTTTTTAATTTTTTTTTTGGGTGCCTGATGTGAATTGTTAATTTATGAGTAAATGAAATTATTATAATCATCATGGTCTCTTATTATTATTATTATAATTATTATTATTATTATTAGTTTTCGTAGTATTTCACAAGAAGGGGCATGTGGTTTATCTATCATGTAACTTGCAAAGTTATGAGTTAGGTGAAAGAATAAGATGGAATGACTTAACTTTTAAAATTTATCTTGATAATTGGATTGATATCGAGAACTTTGATTTTTATCTTATATATTGCACATTTATATAATTACCATATATAACTTTTTTTTTTTTTTTTGACAAAGCCATATACAACTTTTATTAATATTTATATCCTTGTAAAATTTCGAAGCAAAGCCACACTATAGCATTTAATTTAATAATTAATAATAATTCCAGCAAGGATGAAATATATCTTTTCTATTTTAACAACAATTACCAATTTTCCTCTCAATTTTGGCAAATATGCAAAGTTTAACTAGTGAATTTGAATCCCCTTTAAATGCAGTACTCTGGCAAAACATTGAAAACAAGCTAGTCATGAACAACAACAAAATCTGATATGATCGGGTCTAACCTTTCTAGGAAAAAAGAAAAAAAGCAAGGAATAGTAAATAATAAAATGAAAAAAAAAGTTTAAAGAGTTGTTTGATTCCTATTATTTTGCAAAATTTGGAGAGATTATAATGAGAAGAGAGATATAATGTATATTAGAAATATAAAAAAGTTTGAAATATGTGATTGTATTTAAAAGATATCAAATCAAATGGTCAAATTAATAGTGGGTAAAATTATAATTTGAGAGAATAATGAAAATCAAACAACTCTAATAATAGAAAATGATATCATGATTGGGAGAGGGAGGTCGACATTTTTCTTTGGGGGACTCAAAATCATAAATCATCAACGTATGGAGACGCCTGCGGTTGCATTTCCTCAGGTGATGTCCATTGGGACCCTTTACTCGTGTGTTTGTCCGCTGGCTAAATTTAGTAAATCAGACTCCAATGTTTCTTCCATAATTTAGTTTCAATATGTAACCGTTTTGGGTGATTCATTATGGCTGGTGTCTTCTCCCTATATGGTATGAAATTATCTGAATGTGTAGCTAGCCGTATGCACAAATAAACAATCGATTAGAATGAATTATAGCTTGTGATTCGTGAATAATGTATTTCAAACATGCTGTGAATATAACCTTTAACTTAATTAATATTATCGTTGAAGTGACAATGCTTTTTCATTCGGTTCGATCTTAATTATAAGCAAATTGCATTATCCCATACTAAAGTATATAGAATTAGAACTATTTATTCAATCAGACACATTGGAGACGCTTCTTTTTCAAGTGGCCAAGGAACCTATCATCATAAATAAAGATGATAATAATAATAATAATAATAATAATAATAATAATAATAATAATAATAACAACAATAATTGAAGGAACTGAAAAAATGTCAAACTACGAAATTACAAAAATATCACTTCCGTTCCCATATATATTGAAAACGGCAACTTTTAAACCTAAAATGCCCGACTTACCCTTAATCAACTCGACCACCACTCATTTTCTACAAATATAAGAGCAAGATTAATGTTAAGGGAAAAAACACAAAGGAAAAAAATTAAGGAGAAAAAACATATTTCCAAATAATGTGTAAGGGGAAAAACTAGAGGAAAAACATATTAAAAGATTTTATTTATTTTTTAAATTTTTTTACACATTATTTTGTCATTATTTTTTTGTCATAAAATTTATATTTAATTTTTTACATAATATTAATTTTTTAAAATTTATTATACAGTATTTTAAGGAATGAAGTGAGAGGGGTTACCTTTTTCTCCCTCACAAATGACATTTTCCCCCCTTCCCCCATATGTAATTTGATTATGTTGGGGGGTAAACCCCCCCCCTCAACAAATTTGGGTTTTTACCCCCAACACTAATCATGCTATAAGAAATAATATAAACAATTATATTACCACTACAATATTTCATTATCATACCACAAATTATACATTTCCTTAAATGCCATTGACTCAAATGACACTAATAACCTTAATTTAAATATATTATACATTATTTCTTTATTTTCCCACCACGTCAAAATCTATCTTTTTTCGTCTTTATTTTCTTTTCTACATAATCTCTCTGACAAATTTTTGTTAACACAAGGCACCGATGCAACTCCTATTACTTTTCCGATGACTATCTTTTAGATTTTCAATTGGGGAGTCGATTCCGGCACAGTCTTCACGTTCATCATGTTAAGTTGATTGAATTTGTTTATTTCATGCTTCAATTATTTTTTAGTGTTCGACGATATGACTGTCGGAAATTGCATAAAGCTGCTATTAATAAGGTGAATGAAGATAAAAGAAATTCACATTTCACCTCCACCCACTGAGCTTTCTGGCGACAATTTATCGTTACGGGGAAATGGTGGAGGTGGTTCCGGCAGTGACGTGAGGAGGAATCGTGGATGTGCACTACATTCACTTTTTTTTTTTTTTTTGAAACAATGTGCACCACATTTATTTTAATTTTGTTTTTCTTATATATTATTTTACATTGGGCAGAAATGTGAACAAATTGTGGTGTAGTTATCCATTTTATGTCTAATATGTGGTGAGGTTAAAATGTGGTGTGCCAAAAATAATTTGTAGTGGTAATATAATTACCCAAATGATATTTGTACATGTTTGAATTTACTTAAATGCCATACCCTCTATCTTTTCTGAAATGACAATTTTTAAAATGTATGTATAAATTTTATGCACTTTATATATACATACAAATAGCACTCATCTTTAAAATACTAACCATAATAATTATTCAATAGCACTACTTACACAATTGTACATAATATCGGTAGTCCACATGGCATTCAACACATATTGTATTATTGCTATATTACTGGTACCCCTGGTGTACTAGTGGCATTATTTTTGTGCCAATAGTTCAGAGTTTTCAATCAAATTAATGGACTGATCATAACGAACACTGCCACTTGTTTATGTGTAAAAATCGCCACATTTTACCATTTTTGCTGTATCATGGGAGTCTTTAATTAACCAGATTTTTACTGTCTGCACGAAGGCCCAAATTACAATAAATTTTTATGGCAGTAAATTTGTTTGATCAAAATCATTGATAAATTGTGGTCCTATGTTCTGAAATGACATATATTCGGACAAACAACTGGCCCTATTGCAACCTCCCTTCTGTGCCATCAGAAAATCTTTAACTTATACCACATTATTATTACTGTTATACACCTCATAAGAAAATAGAAATGCCAAATTCTGCGACATTTGTTTCCATTACATGAGCCAAGAATTTATTTATTACTTTTGGCATTTTTTTCTCAGTGAATGTCACTGCTCCATACCTCACCAAGTACCAATCTATCTATTACTGTGTTACTTTAATTAATTAATTAATTATTATTATTATTAGCAATAGCAATTTCGTGATCTGGACATGCGTACCTAAATACGGCTTGATTGATTTTTATGAAATTTTGATAGATTGTGTAATCATTCTAGTTGTAGTTGAAAGGAATTGACAGAAAAGTAGATAATAAACTTGCTATTGATGAAAATGTCAAAATAAAGTAATTCCACATAAATTTGGCCATCTTTGATAAGTAATAATATATTGGCACTGCTAACTCAACATCACTTCATGTGATATCAAATTAAAGGATAATAAATTAAATCAAGTGAGTTGGTTACATGTATATACATTTATTCATTAGAAATGTGCATGCATCAAGAATGATAATAGGTGGGTAGCTCTCCAATTCCCTGGAGTCTATCATGGAATATATTTTAAAATATGAATATTTTTATAGAAAATGTGTGATTAGTATTTAAGTTTCACTTACCACAAAAAAAAATTAAAATTTTATTTAAAAATTTACATGACAATTAAAATTTGCCAAAAGCAATGTGGTCTAATGACATCCAAGTTGACTTCTCACACCTTAATTTAGGGTTTGATTTCCCACCTCTACAATCCCATTATAATTAAAAAAATTCTATTAAAATTTTATATAGGATGATCATACAACGGCTTACACAACATGCACCTTAATTTCAAGATCCTATTACATGCTCATATGTTCCTATTTTCAAATAAAAAAAAAACACAACTAATATTGTTAGAAAAGTAAAATTTAAGAGCATATCACTAATATACCCTTAAAAATTTACTAATTATTCCATTTCAATAATTTTACTCAAAAATTTATTTTGACTGCATTGAGTCTTGTTATTTTGCCTACGTACATGTGGACTTGGCACCCATTTAGGTTCGATTTTACAAGTGGGGTGGAGTTGGGGTGATTGTAACATGGAGTATCATATATGCACGTAGGCACTATAATCAGTCTGCGTGCATCTAAAATAAAATTTTCATAGTTTTACTTCGTTGATGATAATGTATATTAAATAGGGATTTATTGGAAAACTATAAATGTTTCAAATACATTTCTGAAGAAGGTAGTTTATAATTAGGAATGGATAAAAAAATATTTACGCGTCATTCATTGTGGTCAAATAGATAGTCCTAAGTGGGAGGCTGAAAGCAGTGCTTCTGTCTCCCATTAGGGGAAAGGGCCATAGAGTCATTCCTCCCCTTTTTACCACACTAGCAAATTGAAATTCCTCTCCTATATTTTACCCTCTGTCCCCACACATTACAAAACGTTGACCACGAAAGCAACAATTCCTCCAAATATATACATTTTTTTGACATCAACATTCTACTTCACATTTTCAAAGTAGTCTTTTTTGGAACAGCGCACCTCAACATTTTTTTTCTCCAAATGAATGTGTAGGAGACTTTTGATTAGGGCTGTGTAAACGGGTTTCGGTCTTAAGTTTTTGAAGCACCGAGACTGGACCAAATATATTCAGTTTGGTCCCCGTCCAGGTCCCAAAAATGACAAGTCCAAACGATATCGGTCCCTGTTCAGGCTCGGGTAATGAATTTGATTTTTTTCGAGCTTTTCCGGATTTGTGAAAAAAATTTCTATAGACTTAGTAACGTAAAAACACATATAAACAAAATTTAGAACAAACAAATAGAAGGGCTTTATGTGCAACAAAAGTATTAACATGTATCTGTAAGGTAGAAGTACTAGACTTACTTGCATTTCTCATTTTTTTATTTTAACAAATCTAAAATTATTAAATATTTGAAATATGATATCCTAAATTGAAAAATAAATTTAAAAATCATAAATATTATATCTACTTTATAATTTTAACAATTTTACGATACAATTTTGATATTTTCAAAAGGTAAAATATGGATAATTCTAACTTTATTATACATTTATGGAAATTAAATATTAGATCGGAAGAGCACACAAAAATGATGTAATTGTCAAAAATAAATAACACTTACCATTTAAAATAAAAACAAGAAAATCTATTTTACACTTTTTATCAATAAGAAAACCACTTAAATAAATAAGAAGATGTATAAGCACAAAACTCCACATGTATATATAAATATATATATTTTATATAATAATAGCATATAACTTAAATAGAGTCAACAAATATATTATAAATCCTAACAATTTTCTTTAACAAAATCCTTATAATGTTACAAATTCTGGTAACATTATATATTAACACAATTGTTCTTGGCTATTGCTTAAAAAATAATAAAATAATGATGATTTTTAAAGAAGTTTATTGGCCAAAAAATTCCAACTTGAAAAAGAAACTTTGTGGTATTGCTTTAACTTTTTAATTATCCCACATTAAAAGTTTTGTAAAAAAACAATATGATTGGAGCTTATAAATAAGATGACCCTTTGTGCAAGTGACTATATAAAGGAAATTTTGTGGACTTTGAGGTAAATTAATAATTGTCTTGGTCCTTTATATTTAGTTTTAAGTGAAATGATTGTCCTACATTAAAAGTTTTGTAAAAAGGTAAAATAATTGGGGCTTATAAATTAGATGGACATTTGTGCAAATGACTATGTAAAGGAAATAGTTTTGATTCTTACCTCTTGGGTATTATGAAAAGTGAAAACCGACTTTCAATTTAAAAAATAAAAAAAAAAAGAAAGAAAGAAGGTCAACCGGTCTTTGACCGGGTTTCTGAGTTTTCAAAAGAAAACCCGGGACCGGGCCCCAAAGCCCAGACCAGACTGACCCGTTCGGTCCGGTTTTGGGCTGGTTCAACCAGTCTCGATTTTTTTGTACACCCTTACTTTTGATCAATTGAGAACTCACATGTGTTAACAGTCTCAATTTATTTAATAATAAATTAGATCTTTTGAAATTCAATGCAATTTTTTATTTTATTAAGGAAAATGGAGTAGATACTCTTCAAGTACTAAAAATTTATTCGGCTTGGTGGTATCTAGATAGACCATGCGTTTTGTGACCAATTTATAATATTTGGACCATTTTAAAGAAAGTCCATAGGTAGATTTGACCCCGGAAAAAAAAAAGTTTAATGAAACAATATCACGTGACAATGGCAATGTTAGATGTCGAACACAGTGCATACTCGAAGCCCAATTGTATTCCCTATTGAAAGCTTTTCATTTCCTAATAAAGCACAATAGCACAAAACTTCCCTTTCATCTAGCTATGGTTCTTTTTGTCCATTACACCATTCTTTCTTGGATGGCCTGAAAATTACACAAAGGCCATTTATTTTGTGCAGGCTTTTATAGTAAGACAGAAAAGGATGGATTGGAAGATGTTGATGCATCCTAAAGCTTAAAGAACGAGAGCTAGTCACAAGGGCCTAAAACTTGGATCTTCTCATCATTTTTCCAATTCAATTTGCCCACATAAAGACATAATTATGTCTTTTTCTTGCAAATTCCAGTATCCTCTTATGGGGACCTTATTTGTTAATAATTATGTGACCTGAAAACCAACACCAACTCATTTTTGTCAAGTTGATTTTGTACTTTTTGGAATATTTAGTATTGCATGTGTAAAGAAATTAAATCGATAAATTTTTATCCTTTTTTCCCTAGCCTTCACCGAGTGCCTAATTTAACAATATAAACGCTTCTAACAAATGTGATGTCTTTTGTTTCTCCCTCTTTACATGCTTTTTTGTATTTCATCTCAGTCTCTCTGTTTCTCGGTTGAGAGTGTATGTACATAGAGAATTCATGTCTGTTTGAGTTATTGAGAGTTCATTTACCATATCAATATCTATTTCAATAAAATTTTACCAATATTTATATTCAAAACTAAATTTCCACACGTGCAACAGTTCTAGAGAAACTTCACACATAAAATATAGCGTAATTGTGTTTGTTATATTTGATGTTACAAAGAAACTAAAATATACAACTTGTATACAGTTATGTGCATCTTACAGTGCTATATGTTGAAATGGAGGGGAAAAAAATGAAAAAGGAAAAAGAAGAAAGTTGGTTTGGTGAAGAATTTATTGGGGTACATAGCATTTTGTACTACTTTTTTCCTAAAGCAGCTCATTTACCTCGCGTGCTATATGTTATAAATAGCGATATAAATATATATATATATTTTTCTGCAAATCATAAATAGCTATATTTATAGCTACTGCTTTTATTAAATGTTGGCAACAAATTGAGTTCATTCTACCAAAATTAATCTCAAGAAGTTGCTAGTATAATTTTAGAGTTAAATTGCGCCACTTTGCACGTGACCTAATGGTCCTATTTGAAATTTTCTCATCTGCGATCTCATACACAACCTATACCTAGAGTAAGGTCTATTTATGTAATCAATTATATAATAAACTTAAACAATTAGAATTAATATTATATTTCAAACTTTAAACAAATACAATCACAAAAATGTGATATGTGATTAACGATTACAAAGTCCTATGAGTCTCATTTATCAATTTCAAATATCATGAAAACGATAACATGTACCAGGTGCAGTAGTCGTAATAGCATAGATCTTCTTCATTTGTAGCCTGCCAAAAGTCGGATACGAATCATGTTGGTTGGGCAAACGGGTCATTATCAACTGGGGCCTGAGGGCCACAAGTCGACAATCTGGTTGGGCCAGCTCACCTGCACCGCACACAAAAGATGCAAGACTGCCGCAGCCTAACTTCAACCCACTGGTGCGTACGAAAGTTGTTAAATGGGCGCGTACGTTTAAGAGGAGGGGTTTGGGGTTGGGGGGTGACATTTATCTCGCCCTTTCTCTTATTTGTAAAGGCAAAATTCAAGTGGGGGAAAAATTGGCAAGAAAAATAATAAGTGCCATTCATTTTGGATAAGCTAGCAAGCAATTCGACATTTCAAGCGGCTAGTTTTCGTTAGTTCTGACTTGCACACCGAGCCGTAAATTATTACTTTGTTTGGTAACAATTTAAAAATAGATTAAAATTTTAAATCACAAGTGGTGTAATGTAATCGTACCATGAAAAGTTAATAATTAAAATGATGTGAAAACTCACATCACATTAAAAAAGTGACTTAATAGTATGTCGTCATGTATCTAAAATCATTTTTAAACACATGACATCTGAATGAATTAGCTAACTACAAATTAAGGGTCTTTAGACGAGCCGATTTTTCAGATACTTTGAAAGGTTTTGGTTAAGAGAAATAAGAGTGAAATTCCAGGTGGCAAGAAGGGGTTAACGGAGTGTGTTTATACATGCAATAGGGATGAAAGGGTCCCAAAAAGTCCTTCTCACCTACCGACACGATAGTGATGGGTGCAGAATGTAGGGTTCCTTTTTGGGTTCATTTCAAATCTCAGTGTGGGCTAAATCGCTTACGTGTCCCTATATTTGATTTTTGTAGGGGGGAGTTCATTTTTCACTTAACCAATCTCGTAACGTGGACGTATAGGTAGAGGATATATGTTGATTTTTATTACACTACGTCTTTAATTAATTTCATTATATGAGAAAAATTAAAGACCGGATTTAGAAAATTTTCAACATTTGTATATTTGATGAAGGGATCGAGATAGAGAGAGAGAGACTACTAGTCTTACCTTAAAGTGCTGGCATTTGATAGAAAGAGTTCACACCAAAGTGTTGATCTATTCCTATTAATTGAATTGAGCCCCCTTTCGAAACCTAGTGTTTTTTCTTCCTCTTTTATCATCTTTGATTTTAAAGTGTTCTCACCTTATCTCTGATGGTAGATTGCTCAGTGGCATGACTCTACTACATTGATCGAAACTTCTTTCATTTTAAAGTGTTCTAACCTTGTTTGAAAAAGTAAATTACTTAATTGACCTTACTGAAATGATTGAATGCATTTTTCCATGGACAAGGATTGAGGGATAAAAGAAAATATTGAGAAAGTGGGCTATTTGGTTGGATATAATTATTATGAATGGTATATATGTAGGCTTGATATTATTCGTGAAGGGGATATATAGTGGGGGATGGGTTTAATGAATGCGTTCACGTCTCTCGTGTTGTTGTTGTAGGACTATGTACAAACATGTTGGGATTTTAGAGTCAATGTTTCACAACTTTGGATGGGCCCATACTAATACTAATATAAAATAACAATATTAATAAAAAAAAAAAATTAATAATCAAGAAAAGGATATATTTAGTGAGGAATTATTGAGGGTGAGGAAATGCTTGTATCTAGACATGTATTTGAGATTTTGTTTGTCATGCACGGAAATGCGTTGAATTTATTATTATGGCAAGAAATAGAATGTTGAAATTCCATATACTATATATTTTTTTAAAGCGTTGAGCATAGATTATACATTTTTATTTACCGTTAATATAATTGGTATAATTATAAATTGACAAAATTACAATGAACATATCATATCAGGCATGATTTAGTGTGCTCTTTTAACACACACACGTACGTGTGTCGTGGTCGATAATTGTAACTTTCGACATCTCTAACTTCTATCAAGTTTTTGTATTATTATGAGAGTAGCTTTCTCAATATTCATTCATGGGGAAAAAGGAAGAGGAATTCCCACTTGCAAATGCATTTTCCAGGCTAGTATTGGGCTGAAATTGATGGCGCGTGACGGCTTTACTCAATTAGATAGCCAGTCCACTTGAGAACGTCATCAACATCTCAGCTCAAGTTCAACGACTCCGCCCTTTATTTTGTTGGATTGGACCACTTATACTACTTTAGGGAATTGGGCTTTTTTGGGCTTCTTCTGCCTACTATCTTTTATTTTTTAATTTTTTTTGTTTTTCCAAATATAACTGACAGTGAAAAAAATGGAAGAAAAGAAAGAAGCAGTGAAATCGAGAAAAATAAATTGATTTTTCTTAAATTACATGCAAAACATAAAACTAATAATATGCGTAAAGCAAAACATGAAAAGAATAGGCCATAACTCATAAGTAGTTAGATTGATGATTTTGCTTTTAAACAGAATAAAAACAAGTATAAAGAATTAGTCCTTATATCTTATGAAATGAAAAATATATATATATATATAAATAAAATTAGTAAAAATTATGCTCGACACATGGGCCTTTTGTGCATAATCAATCCCAACCATTTTGCCATTGCATATTTGCATTGTAGTTGTCAACCTAATATCTCGTCAGGGCATCTCTAATGGTGGGTCTGTCAAAAAAAAAGTATCCATGTGGCATTGAGAAAATAATATACTAATCCATGTGGCCCAAAAAGTTTTCAAACGCGGTCTGGATCTGAACCCTGATTTAAGCACTTGACAATTTTAATATTTGAGTTATTCTCTCGCCTCCTACTTTCTCAATCATCCAAACCGCAGTCTTCCAGTTTTTCTTTCTCCTGTAAATTACTATTGTTCACCCTCTCGAGAGACTGAATGCATTGGAGATGCTCTCAGATTTATCCTCTCTCTCATGCTTATGCACACTATAATGTAGAAGGGTTGTGTCAATAATGAAAGAATCGAGGTTAATTTTACGCTAGACCTATAGGTTGGGACAATTGGCGTCAATTTCCCTTTTTATTAATTTAATTTAATAATAATCTTAATCCTAATCTTAATGGAAAATTCTAATTGGACAAAAAAAAGGAGAACAAAAAAGTGACAAAATAGACAAGTTTCATAAGTGATTAATGTTGATATAAAAATGATGTAATGTGTTAAAAATATGATTATACCACGTGTCAATTTTGTTAGAATTTTCGTATGTGACTCAATCCTAATAATAATAAAGTTGTTAAAGCGATATATGGTGACTTTTTTACTCAGTCGAGCGGCGTGCTTTCGAGAATTTTATTCTTGGAGAAGAAGAAACATTAAAAAAAAAAAAAGCGGAGGAAAAAAAAAAACTTCAGAATTCATAGCAAGAACACAGTAACTGGCAAAACAGTGGGCACCCTGCACCCAATTGTGAACCCAAAAATCTGAAAATCCAAACCCCTGAAGAACTAGAAGAAAAAGGAAACAGATGGATGCATCTCAAAATCCACAGCAGCCCGCTTGTGCTCAAGAAGCCCTGGATCTGCTCAATTGTGTCACTCAATCCACTTATGATCAAGAAAAGTGCATTGCTCTTCTCCAATTTCTGCGTCAATGCGTTCTTAGTAAGGTATTGCCGTCTTCTCAGAAATGCACACTCAGTGTTTGTTTTATGTACGCAGAGATTTTTCCCAGTTTTCTTTCGAAGAGGTGCAATTTTGTGCTCTACTAGCTTTCTGAATTTAACGGGGCTTTTGATAGCCATGGGATGTAGTTAATTGCTTGATGATTCTCATTCCGTATTCCTTTTTTGTGAAAACATGTTGAACATTATTATCTTTTACAATTAGATTAGCCGTTATGGTAGCTGCTGCAGTCGAAACTAATTTTATACTAATGGTACATATGAACTCCATCTTATAAGGTTCATGTATTCATGCTTTGAAGGGGAAGCTTGTGGATTGTTACTAGTAATTTTTTCCTTTGCATTTTAAGTGCTTTGAACTTAAGCATCATGGTGGCTCTTTTGAGAGTTTCAATCTTAATATTAACTGCTTGTTTGGGCTTTGGGTGGATTGAATAGGTCAGTTGAGCCTTTTTGAGGACGAGATGGTTTAATCTTAAAATTTTAATCTTGTTCAGGGAGTAGCCTGAAGCCCTAATGCGTTTGATTTATGTGTTTTCATACGCATGCAATGTGGGATTTTACCATGTTAATTTACAAAGAAATTGGTTGCACGTGAAACCCCATAATAACACCAAAATTATTATTTTTGGTACAATAGAACTCGAGATCAGTTATGTAATTCCGTGTTCTGTTAATCCATTCAATTCCCCTGTTTATCTACAGAAAATATTGATTGAAACGAGACCATGAGGCTTTTGCAACTCATGAGATATGTTAATTTTGGCTTTTAAGTCTCCCCTCTTGTAACATGTTATACTAGAAGGGGATTGCCGCATTGGGAATAGTCTGTTTCTGCCTAAACAATATGCGTCCCTATTTAACTTCTGCATCTACTGCTGTATTCATGTTATGACATTTCTCCTATGGCACAATTGCATCTTCAAAAAAAGTTAACTGGGTCGATATGGTTCATGTTAAGTATTTCACTAAATAATATGTTGAAGTATCTAGTTGATGAGTAATGCTCTTTTCTTGAAATAAGTTTAGCTGCTATAAGTCTATAATAATATCCCATCACCTGATAGTTTAATTTTTTCTTTATATATCATGTTATAGCTCAATTCAATGATTATTCTTACTTAATATTTCCCCCTTCTTATATGCCAACATACATATATCCTGTATTCATTCTCTTCTGTGTATTTCACAATCAGTAACATTCTCCTACAATTCTTACTTAATTTCTCCCTTGTTATATGCCAACATACATATATCCAGTATTCTATAAATCTTTACCATTCTCTTCTGCGTATTTCACAATCAGTAACGTTCTCCTACACCCAGTGTGCAGGAAAATTCCATCACTTTCCTGCACATGTCAGGTGCAGAACATTCCTGTTCACGGTAGATAGGCTATCTATGTTGACTATCTTATGTGCCGAATCTCACTGATTGCATTACGTGTCCCTTCTTAGTGTAATTCTTTTGAGATAACACTATGCTGTCTCAATGTGAGATATGAGACTACCTCACCCCGATCAACTTTTTCACTAAGTAACAAACTGCTTGTCAGTACTGCTGTGATATGTTCTGGATGGTTCATAGATTTGGTTTGATTTAAGCTGCCTTTTAGTCTGTCTCTGTTTCATTAAGATGTCAAATTAGCCTAGCAAAATTATAGACATGCTTAATATAAGAACAATGTTAATAAGGAGAATCAATGCCCCATTAAATATTTTAAATAACGTAGTTAATTTAAGCCTCCTAGGTTCTTTGTAGCTGATATGAACTGCTTTAATAGCTAACTTGAATCTGTTGCTGCTATCAGAATGATGTTTATCAATGGTACAATGTACTTAAAAATAATATATGCTAGTGCAGTTACCTGATGAATTGCTGCTTCCAATTTTTTGCTTGACAAGATAACTTTCATCCCCGTGATTATCTAGTAGGATTTATGAGCAATTCCGGTTGGATAACTATCCTGCAACATATCAGTCCCTTCACAAATTTTCCTGCAGATATTTTTAATAGCCTCCATGAAATCATGAATATGCTATTAGAATGCCAGAGTTGACATTTGATATAGTAGTGATGATATATATAAAAGAGCTCTGAATTTTTATTATTTACACATGCTGAATTACCATGTATTTTAAATTTTTCTTAAATATATTTCCAATATTCGATATACAGAGCAATATGTTGATTTGGTTTACTTATATTCGTCCATTCCTCCCGTGGAATTTGTGTCCAGTTAGTATAGATTGGTAAATACTAATTATTACTAGATGGTTTTATTTTTCCTTATACAAGTGCGTGTAGGTAGCCACAAATCTTTTTCTTATGAGTTTCTTGAACTAGTTATAAGCTAGAGTTGGTTCTGAAAACCTTAGTTTCTTTTCAGAAAGTGAAGAAATTCTCGCTGGCAGAACCGGGCACACAGAAGGCAGATTCAAGCGGCAAGAATGCAAGTTAACTTCCCCTTTTTTCTTAGGCATCGGTATATATGAGGATGCTTTGATCTCCATTTATATTTCGGCTATTTATGAGTTGGACTAACACAACTAATTAATATCACAAGTATTCCGTATAGTTCCAATTGCACTTTCCCCGTTGTATGATTTTGAGGATTCGGTGAAAGGTTATCACTTCATGTTGCAATCATAAATCAACGAATGGTTTAAATCTCATTCTATGACCTCTGCTTATGAGTTGTTCTTCCCATTTAAAAACAAAATCTTGGTGTTCTTCAGTTTTTTGCTAATTTCATTCGTATTATTAAGAAAAAAGTACTTTTCATATTACAAATAATAAATAGAGATGAAACAAGAAGTGTTCGTACTAATTATACAAACAAACTATTATTATGAACCTAATTTTGACGCTACCTTATTAGAATATACACCAAAAATATATTGAAATTCTTGATTTTTTTGTGAGAGCGAGTTCCTTTAATCATACTGGTCGGGCCAAAGGGATGTTCCCATGGCAAGCTTCCTCTTGTGTTGAATGTCTCCTCCGGTCACTGGCAGTCCATATTGTTGGAGGCTGAAGCAGGCAGTCCAGTTGCCATTCCAGCATCGTTTCATAGTCGGAGTTCTTGTACCTTGGATAGTGAAGTGGCATCTGAAAATAATGACAAACTCTTATTGTCCTTGGCCACATCCTGCTTTTGCTGTAATCCGCGGCCGTGCATGGTGGTGCACGGAGAAGAGGAAAAAATAGTTCCACCCGTTATTTTTTTCTTGTGGGGGTCCTCAACCTTTAAACAAATCCTCATTTACATCCTTACTAACAGATTCCGTCCAATTTCACCATTAACCATCCAATTTTTAATTTAAAAAAAAAGGGGAGAGGGGGACTTTGCCCTTTTTGGTTGCCGGAAATGGCAGCCAAGGGCTACCTTTTTGTTTTTGGGCCCGGGGGGGGTCTCTCACGCCCTGTGCTGCCATTTCCGGCAGCCGTATTCAGCCTCCTTTTGATTGCCAGAAATGACAGCAAAAGTGCTGCTATTTCTGGCAGCACATGGGTCCTCCCAACAAAAGCTACTGGAAATGACAGCTAAAATGTCCATTTTCTTCTTTTTTAAAAAAAAAATTAAAAATTAGATGGTTAACGGTGAAATTGGGCGGAATCCGTTCATAAAAACGTAAATGGGAATTTGTTTAAAGGTTGAGGACCATCACAAGGAAAAATAAAGGTTGGGGACGTGATCTATTAATTGTCGAAAGGTTACGGATGTTAGGTGTAAATTACCCTGTATATAATTAATTTTTAAATTTTTCCTTGTGAACGAATTGTTTTAAAACATTTAAAAAATAATAAGAATAAACTAGTTACATATTGTTAAAGAAAAATTTAATTTAATCATAGTAATTTTTAAAAAAAAATTAAAAGAATGAAATGGGGCGGTTGGTTGATTTTTTTATCCTACCCTACCCTACACCTCACCACTCCAAGAGGAGAACAAGAGAAAGATGGAGCTGACGATTTTCCCCACATAGGGAGACGCAGGAAAGGCTTCCCCGCCATTGTTGACGTCGCTATTGCCATTTCATGCTAGTTATTATATGCTAAGAATTTGTACATCCGTAACAACAATATTCAAC
>CAVNYN010202279.1:0-22291 GCA_963692815.1 Nyctanthes arbor-tristis
CTCTACCCTTTAAAAGTGTGGCCTCATGTGGGATGTCGTCAAAAAAATCGCCAGCTTACCAAAAGTGTCCCTGAAATATTTTTGTGGTTCCAAAAGTGATCAAACGTTTCTGCCCCATTTCGCTTCCAAAATGCTGTTTCTTCTCTGCCTCAATTCCTCTCTTCTATTCCTTGTTGGCTTCGTCTTCGCTTCTCTCTGTTCTTGTGTTACGAATCTTCAATCATCGGGATATACCTAGGGAAGCAGTGCAAATAGACAGATGGGTAATTCTCTAGCTTTGAATTTTTTTTTTGGGTGGGTTTTATACATTCTATTTTGTGATTTCCGAAACAATTTATTTATATATTCTCCACCATTTTTCAACAAATCATTTGTGAAAGGATTCTCATCTCTTCTAATCATGATTTCCAAAACTAATGAACGCCTTATTTTTTTTGCTTTACTGATGTTGTTCGGTGTTGTGCCAGAGATCGAAATGGTCAATTATTTCCTTCCTTATTTTCTTAAGAGTTCAAGGATTGAAGGCAATGGTTTGATTTCAGCAACTTGAAGTCTAAGATTCTTAAATTTATTGAGAATTTAATAAATATGCCTATGCTACTTTTCTTTTTCCTGTGGTTGTTCTTCTAAAAATGATATTAAATTTTGGAAGTTAGTTTGAAATTTTGTTATGCAAGTTCTTATTTTTATAAAGGTTGCGTCTTTATTATTTTAGGGCATCACAATCTAACATAGATTTATTCGTAGTTGGTTTTTTACGGTTTTGAGTGTATTCAAAATTTCTTTTCTTTTCTTCCTTGTCTGCTCGGCTTTGGTGTAGTTAGTCTCTACCCTTATTTGGACTCAATATTTTTTGGCTGAATGGATTGAAGATGGAGGCGGGGGCTTTCTGAGTGAGAGTTGGATAGCTTGGAGGAAGTTAGAGGGTTAGATTTTCTGAATTTCTTTATATTGAATTGTTTTACTTTCACTTAGTTTTGTATAACCTGTTAGATGATATATTTAGGTTTAATGTAAAATGCATGAGGAACATGGAATAAAAACTCAGGCATGTGAGATAATATGTGGACTGACAATTAGTATTTCACCACTAATTTCTATGCCCTCATGAGAGACATCTTAAAATTGTAGCATCAAGTGATGATCGGGCCTTCACAAATGCATTAGATACCATCCCCATAGTGCTAGCAGAGAATAATAGTCTACAACCGTAACAACCCACTGAAATTCTTTTTGGTGTTATATCGTAGTAGATTAAAGAAAACAACCCCTATTATGGCACTGATGTCAACGATATTGGTTGACAGCAATTATATGTAGTTCCCTCTTACCAAATTATTATTATGCAATAAAAACGGACCTTAATTTTCATTTTCAGTTTGTTGGATCTCCATGTCTGTTGAGCTTATTCTTTTTTTGGGTTCTATTTATTGGTGTATTTATTCATCTGAATATCCGTGTTAAATGAAATTAATCTTCCATGTTAAAAATAAAGTGTTAAAATTAATCTTTCATGTAAGACTCAAATAATTAATGCCTATATCAATACATATATGCATGTCAAACTAAAGCATGTAATACTGAAACACCAAGTACTGTAAAAAGTAAGATTCTATAGATTGGATCCTTGGTTCGAATATTATTTTATTTATGTCCGAGATTAAAGTTCCTTTTGGGGCAGAAGGGAATTTAGTATGGAGTGGAGGAGACAACAATCATATAATTTATAAACATGTATTAATTTGTTTACCGGCATCCAATGATATC
Organism: Nyctanthes arbor-tristis; assembly: GCA_963692815.1. Classification (NCBI taxonomy): domain Eukaryota; kingdom Viridiplantae; phylum Streptophyta; class Magnoliopsida; order Lamiales; family Oleaceae; genus Nyctanthes; species Nyctanthes arbor-tristis. The sequence continues at coordinate 1,768 of CAVNYN010202279.1, forward strand.
TTTAAAGTCATGATTTTCAATTGTAAAAAATATCCCAGGAATCTCATTTAAGGTTTGTTGTATGCTGATCTTATTCTCTGTCAAGAAGTTAATTAAAAGAAGGGCTAAATTTTCATTTTCATGATGCAGAGCTTGGGAAGGCACTTGCTCAGGGAACTAGAGCAGGCATTTCCCAATGAAGTTGTAGATTATAAGGAGATATGCGCAGCCTCTGCAGTTGTGAGTTAAATCTGGCTTACTACATATTTATCTCATGGATAATGAGAATTTTACTCGATGATAATTCTAAAGTGAACCCACTCTGCTGCACATAACTGATATGGTGTTATTGTCAAAACAAAAAAGGTATATGGTGTTTGGTGGAGATGAAAATCAAATGTGTTAATCTACATGGCACCATATATTTATTTGCAATAGAAAATTGAGAAAAATAGTTATAGATGTAATTTCCCCATATCTTTTAGTGGATAGACTTCCAAGTAATGGTTTTGAGATTGTTTTGTAACATTAGAACTCTGGGCTTAGGCGGTTACCCTTCACAAATTTCTTAATATTTCATTGCACCTGGACACAATTTTAGTCTTTTAACATTCCAAGATCTTTTTCCAATTAATACATGAGTCAAAATTGTTTGCACAACGACAACGCGCACTGCTATATGACGATGTGAAGGTCAAGGTAGATATGTGAGAACTATGGGGTTGACAAGCCAGCTCAGGCAACATTGGTAGTTTACCAGTTAATGGATATGATTATTCTTCTTTATCTTGATGTTGTACACTATTATTTATTACAATGTCTAATAAGGGTTTCCAATGAGAACAACATTTTTTTTTTTTGGTGGGTTCGATAAGAAACATATTTCTGTATATAAAGTTAATTGATTGAGGTAATGTGTATTTTTTTATATCATTGAGATAACGTGTTGATTACTTAGTATGTCATATATATTTATAAGAAAGGGTCAATTTTCACCAAAATTTCAAGTCATTTTAATTTTATGGAGATATATTCCACGTGAACTTGACGACACGTGCAATGCACGTGCTGTCACTAGTTTTAAAAAATGAAAAAAAAAATTTAGGATTCTGGAATCTCCCATGAGCGGGAAAAAAATTCAAGAATCACTACTCCTTTTCTATATTATAGATGTACGTAGAATATAAATAAAAGTTCTTTATGTTTGGTGTCAATTTTCAAACGCAATGACAAATATTCAGTCCGTCTATAAAGTACATCGGATGGAGTATGTGGCAGCCTCTTATTGGATGCATTGGGGGCTCAGCTCCCAATACATCCAGTAGGAGGCTGCTACTACGTCTATTGAATATCATAAAAATGGTATCCAATGGATACCATAGAATATCCGGACAAGTATTCAGGTTTTAGTCTTTTTTTTTAAATATATAAATATATATATATATATATATGATGAAGTTTTAGTTTCTTTTAAGCACAATTACAATTTGCATTTTATTAGAAAAAATGCACATAGATACAAATCTCTGAAATATAGTATAAAGTAATCTACAATAAGTAAAACGAACCAAATACAGAGATTTTTTTTGAGATAACTTATTTGTATATGTGAGGATGAGGATGGACATAATTAGTGAAAATACTTCTACAACTTTCAAGCCATTATTGTATAGAATTTTTCTATTGAGTCAGATCGGCCTCCACTCCATACACACAACCCGATTTGCCCCAATCGAAATCAAAAGTATATAGTATATACGACGATGGAGGGTCAATGATGGAGGTAGTTTGAAACGGTCTTGTGGTCAATTTTGATGATATGAAAATTAGTACGACTTTGATGTTTATCTCGTCGATGCATCACCAATTATTCGCTTAAGAAAAAAACCAAAAAAAGCGTTCTGCAAGCAAGCTAGAGAGATTTTAGTTAAAAAAAAAAATTAATAATTTTATTACTCACAATAATGTTTCAAGCATCTTAAATAAGTTATTTACAATTGTTAGCGTTGGATATACAATACAATAATTACAATCACTTTAGACACGCGACGACCTGACCTAACTGAATGCGATCTTGGCCCTATTTCTATTGCACACTTGGCCTCGGCTTCACTTAGCAAGTTTTGGATCATTGGGTGGTAAACAAAAATATTATATCATTGATTTAACAAGTTGCTCCTAACTATAGTAGCTCATCAACTTGTATAGGTTTTGCCGAATCAATCCAGCCATATCACCATACTGTCTTCACGGACTAATCCCTTCCCTCGAGTCAATCACAAAGTGGAATGCTTTGGATTCCATCTCGAATGGATTACTGGGTAATACTTAAGCGTGTACCTTTAATTTGAACATATTCTTACACAACAAATTTCATATAATTATCTCGTTTTATCTAATAAAAAACGAAGGAGTATGAACATATGATAAGAAATTCTCAAATTAATCTAAATCTAGCGGTGATCATTAGACTTTTGTGGAACTACTTATGGAAATTGCCATATCTTAAGTGACGGGCCAAATGGCTAGTTCCCCTATGAACATTCATATCATTCCATAATAATGGAAGACATTTTTCGACAAATAAAATTTACGAAATCAAAGAAGGGGAATACCTCTCGTTTCTTTTCTTTAAGTAAAGGGAAAAAGGGTTCACTTTGGTTCAATTAATTATTAGACGTCTTATTTGTATTAATTAATGCTCATGCATCTTTCTTATCTCTTCCTCTCAAAAGAACATGTTATGTAGAAGGGAAAATTTCAAAAACTTTCCGAAGGTTTCTAACAAAACCTTTCACTTATGTGATATGTATAGATGCATGTTACGTGTATTTCATGTGTGTAATATATATTTTAAATACACATCATATGCGATCATACATGCCATTTTGAGTGGGAAGTTTTGTTACAAAACTTTGAAGATGTTTTTGAAAATTTTCCAGCCATTTCAATAGGAAAAGTAGACAAAATTAAATTGGGTAAATTTCACATATGGTTCCCAATATTTTCATTTTGTATCAAGTGGGTTCTTATCCTTTTCTTTCAACAATGTGAGTTCCCAACATCTTATAAATTGACACATATGGTCCTTGTGGACGAATTCCATCCAAAAGTACCGTTAAATGTTATTAAAATGACATTTATACATTATTATGGATGAATCACCATATAATGCACCGCTTAATATAACTATCCGAATAGATATACCACTTTAAGCAGTGTACCCTTCGTGAGTGTTGGAGATTTAACAATTCAACTGACTGGGTATATTTATTTGATATAGTATTGGGGGCCTAGCTGTCGTATATTGATATGACCAAGTATTGTCTATTGTCGATAACGGTCAAGGCATCGTAAGTCCACAGAAACAAGGCATGAGCATGATATTGACAAACATTATTTATGATTAGCTATTTAGAAGGGAAAATTTCAAAAACTTTCCGAAGGTTCCTAACAAAACTTTTTACTCATGTGACATGTATAGATACATGTTACGTGTATTTCATATGTATAATGTGTGTAATATATATTTTAAATACACATGATATACGCTCATACATGCCATTTTGGGTGGGAAGTTTTGTTACAAAACTTTGATGATGTTTTTGAAATTTTTCCAGCCATTTCAATGGGAAAAGTAGACAAAATTAAATTGGGTATATTTCACATATGGTTCCCAATATTTTCATTTTGTACAACTCGGTTCTTATCCTTTTCTTTCAACAATATGAGTTCCCAACATCTTATAAATTGACACATATGGTCCTTGTGGACTAATTCCATCCAAAAGTACCATTAAATGTTATTAAAATGGCATTTATGCATTATTATGGATGAATCCCCATATAATGCACCGCTTAATATAACTATCTGAATAGATATACCACTTAAAGTTAGGGATGGCAACGAGATGGATATTACCTGATACCCGCGAGTACCTGCCCTGTTAAGTATTGGGGCCGGTACGGGATTAAGGATTTCACCCTGAAATCTTATCGGGTCGGGGTCGGGTAATGGCGCCAAAACCCAATAACAGATTTATTTATCTTTTTTGGAAAAAAATTTAAACCTAAGTAGTGAGTTGGTGAGGGTTTGATCCCAGATACCCAATATGGAAATAATAAATCTTAACCATCTAACTAGTACCATTTTTGTTGAATTTTTAACTAACCTTAATAATTAATTCATTTAAAATTTGAGTTTTCTTAAAATAAAAAAACTAATTCAAATACAAACCAAACCCCGTCTCTAAATCAACTCCCTTCCTCTCGTCTCTATCCAACTTGAACCCTTCAACTTCAAGTCTCCACTAGTCCAACAAATCCCTAAGTCTCTGTCGCCGCGCCATGTCGTTCTTTTTTTTTTTAAAGGATTTTTTCCTTAACGAGGCGGGTAACGGGTAATTTTTTCGTACCCGGCTCGAACCTCCCCCACCCCATTCCTGATTGAATCGGGTACGGGGCTGTTAAGGGATGGGGATTTCCTTAACCGGGGCGGAGGTGGGGGAAGACATACTCACCCTAAACTCGTCCTATTGTCATCCCTACTTAAAATAGTGTATCCTTCGTGAGTGTTGGAGATTCAACAGTTCAACTGATTCAGTATATATATTTGATATAGTATTGGGGGCCTAGCTGTCGTATATTGATATGACTAGGAATTGTCTATTGATATTGGTAAGTCATCGACGACGGTCAAGGTATCGTAAGTCTACATAAACAAGGCATGAGCATGCTATTGACAAACATTATTTATAATGAGTCCATGTGATGCTTTATATGAGGCACATGGGCTCTGTATATTTGGTGGGGTATGTGAGCATTACTTCATTTATTGGCAATCATGAATAGGTCATGTGACACGCTTCACCCCTAGTATCTCTAATATATATGCGACGACAATAAATTTCAACTAGAAGTTAGAATCTACTGTCAAGGCTCGTGAACATGCTAATTATTATAGAATAAAATTTGGCAATATCTTTCCTAATTTAATAACAAAACCAACATGTATAAACACCCAATACCAAACATATTAACACCTTATAATATAAGAATTGTCATCATTACAAGTAACACTACTTCATATATGTGAAAAATATATTAAAACTGAGTATGATTTCCATGAGATACCCAATGCACACTAATAAGATTGACCGTGGCAAAATCTATAAATCATAACAATAATACACCCTATAACAAATTCGTTTTGATAATACGTTAGGTGGTGGCTCGAATTCTTGAAATACTAGGTTCGACTATAACGGGTTGCCCAAACTCTAATTACTACCTGGTGAGAAAATTATTTAGAGAACACGTAAGCTAGTAAACCGAATGAGTGGAGTTTTCTAATAAACATGTTTTGGAGTGTCAAACTATACCTTTTGCAAAATCTCTAATAAAATGTACAAATCAATTTTGGATTATCAAAATTTTAAATATAAATCCAGTAAGAATATCATCATCAAGTTAAATTCATCTCAGAATAAAATATTTACAGAATCATTATGATACTAGAGAACATTATAAAAATCATTTCATTTCAAAAATCATTATAAAATCCACCCCAAAGAGTAGTCGTAATCTCATATCATCATATACCCATCATATCAAGTCATACGCGCGTAGACACCAGCTTGGGCCATAAGTACCATATAACCCTTCGCCCAATGTGGCACAATAACCAGTTTGAACTATAGCTAACACATTAGGCCGCATTCGCCTGGGCAGCATATTATGTCAACAGCTTGAGCCATATGCCTCTTCGCCCATAGGCGGCATAAATAATAACATAAGATGCAGATTTGGGGGTTTTTGATATATTATAAATCACATTTCAAATCAGACATTTTATCTACAAATCATGGGACATCATTTCATATAAAAAATCCACATGAACTTTTCTAAAAAAAGTATCAATTTTTGTAAAATTTTATATAAATACATGGTCATCATAAAAACATTGTAAATTCATGTGAAATTAAAGCATAATCAATTTTCATTTAGAAAGAAAGAAGAGAAGAATTTCACTCACCAGCTAGGTAGCAATATAGCTCTTTTTGTATTTTATTTCTTTTTAATTTTTATTTTTCCTGTGACATTATTTAAAAATTGTACTTAACATATAATCCCTTTGTAATGAACTTCTACTTTAAATACTTCTATTTCCACATTTCTCAATTATAGTCTCGTTTTCCACATTTTTTCCTTTTTCCTAGATTACCTAATAGTTCAAAATTTATTAATTACCTACATGTATCTATATATAATCTATATATAATCCATTTCCTTCAAACTCACTAATCATGCTAGTTCATCCCTCTTCTTGTATAGTTAAACTAATCTTTAACAATCACCTTAATATTCACATCTTTTAACATGAGGCAAAGTAAAAAGAGAGCTAAATACGCTCAACTTAATTAATTCCTTAACACCAATAACTTCAAAACATTAGAATCTCATATCTTGCACATGTTTCAAGCAATTTAAATACATGTAACTTATATGAACAAACTCATCATTTCCCCTTTAAGATTCATCACATCAAATCATATATCAAAAACCCCAAATTAAACATAACATAGAACAATCTAATCATCCACTTACCACTTAAAATTCGGGTAGAATTGGAGAACACAATTAGCTGAAGAACTCACTTTGAATTTTACACGGCTAGCTTCTCATTTCCTTTCCATTTCCCTTTTTCTTTTCCATTTTCTCTTTTTTTTTTCTTGACCGACTCTCAGCGTTTTCTTTGTTTCTATCGGTTCCCATCCAAAAGACTAGATATTTTGATGTTAATTTCCAAAATTGGCCCTCTATTAACAACTTTTGTATTGTACTTCATTTTGGTCCCTAACTTGATGCATTACTTCTTTTAAGCTACTAACTTTTTATGTGATTTTATATAAATCCCAAACTAATTTAATTGCTTAAATGGTAACTCTAGAAATTAAATTAAACCATTTTGGTCCAAATTTGATCGTGACTTGACTATTTCTCCTTTGACTTTGGCAAGCAAATGTTGAATTTTGAAAATGAACTTTAAAAATAGCAAAGCGGGTCGTTACATCATTCATGTTATCATATTTAGTTGAGTCTTTATGATTTATTAGCTGCTTCGTATTGTAAATTTATATGCCAACAATGTGAACCACTAGAAGTTCAAGAAAAGTCGGACTGAGATACGTTGAATCATGTTGATTTTATTAGAGCAAATAATTATGTCATGTATTGCAAATAAAATAATATAATTATGGAGGAGGGGTGCATGCTTAGCAATTTGGCTAACGAGCCAAGAGTCGTTGGTGTTCGGATCGTAGCTTGCCAAGTTTTACTTGCCTCAGCTCGTAGGAGAGCGTTTTGTTGGCGAGCTGCTCATGCTTGGCTCGTCTCCAAGGAGAGCCAAGTCGAATACGAGTAGCTCACAAGCTGCTCGTTGCTAAAATAATAATTAAAAAAAGGACGAGTTGAGCACAAATACAAATCCAAACATGGCTCGCCGAGCACAAACACGCTTTAAGGAACTGAGCTCGACTCGTTGAACTTTTTTGACAAGCCTAGCGGTGTGTTACATTAAGAATACTATAAGACCAATCAACAACCCATATATAAGATCCAGGGCCTTAATTTTACAATGAGTTAAGACTTGTGAATCTACGTGTGAGATCTTAATTTGTTACTAAACATGGAGTATGGTACTCTTAGAGAACCCGATTTTTTCCCAAAGTGTGGGAGAAAAAAAACTCCATATGAGATGACTGAGGAGAAGAAAAACTCTTTTTCTTTGAGAATACCCTTGGTAACACATCTATTGAATATATAATGGGTCAGAATAAAGTCATATAGCTATGAATCACAGTCTCTATAGTTCAAATATGTCTTCCACCACAAATATGTTGGTCGCCCGGTGTGAGAAACGTTGAGGTCCAACTTGATTGTACACGTATACAAAAAGTGATACTCCCTCCGTCCTACAAAGATAGTCCGACAGGTAATTTTACGTGGATTAAGGATTAGTAGGTATTATGGTTAGAACATTTTCCCATATACACGCTTATGTCATTAATTGTTTGAAATATTTTCAATGTATAGGTAGTTGAATAAAAATAATTAATTAGGGGCACATATGAAAGTGAAACATTAAATACATGTTCAATATGGTAAGTGAATTATCTTTTTTAGACGGACTAAAATGAAATATTGTACTATCTTTGAAGAACGTATGGAGTATTATTTATCTAAATTGAAGATCAATTGATATTTTTATATTTGGAGACAGTAAATAATCATAATACATGGTATATTTTTATATTTATTAATATTTAATTTAATTTAATTTAAAAAGAAAATACAAGAGTTAATTTCAATATCGTCCCCAACATTTGATGTTAGTATCGATTGAGTCTTTAACTTTTTTTTAACCTGTTGGGTCCCCAACCTTTCATTAATATGCACATAGAGTCTGTTTTAACGGTTTTCGTCAATTTCAATGTTAACTATTCGAATAAATTAGTATTAAGAAATAAAAATTTTAAAACTATAAAAAATAATATAAAAACTTTAAAAAAAAAAGAAAAAGAAACAAAGGGGGTGACGGATTCCCCCATTTGGTTGCCAAATATGGCATTGAGCTGCTGGAAACGGAAGCAAAAATATTGCCTTTTCTGGCAGCACAAGGGGCGACTCTCTCTCTTTTGGTTGCCAGAAATGGCATATTTCTAGCAGCCCAAAGGCTACCGGAAGTGTTTCCATTTTCAGCAACACATGAGAGATACTCTCCTATTTGGCTACTGATAAAGGAGAGTCTCCCCTCTTTTGCTGCAAGTTTGGGCTACCGGAAGTGCTACCATTTCAGGCAGCCAAATAGGGTACTTCCCCGCCCCTTTTTTTTAGTTTTTAAATTTTTTTATAGTTTTAACATTTTTGTTTCTTAATTTAAAATAATAAGGGACATAATCATAATTTACTCGAATAATTAACGGTGAAATTTACGAAAATCGTTAAAAATGACTATATGCGCGAATTCATAAAAGGTTTGGGGCCCAACCGATACTAACCTCAAAAGTTGGGGACAATATGTGAAATTAACCCAAAGTACAACTACATTAGACCCTAGATAAAATAAGGGTAATTTCACCTGATGTCCCTCACATTTCAACTTGTAATAGATTTCGTCTCCAACTTTTATTTATGGTCCTGTGAGTTCGTAACCTTTAAGAAAATCTCTTTCCAAGTCCCCAATAACAGTTTCCGTCTATTTTGACCGTTAAATCGTTGAAAAATGACTATTTTGTCATTGACTTGTAATTAAACAAAAAAAGAAATAAACCAAATCAAATAAATTAATATATTTTAAAATTCTAAATACCTCCACCCACTGACCTTCTTTTTCTTCCACTAAAAAATTCCAAACCCATTTCTGGAACACCAGTGACGACCGAAGCAAGCCTATATTTCCCCCATTAAACTCGTTGGATTTCACTCTAGTTCTTAGAATTTTTCTCCCTTTACAAAAAGGTTAAATGGGTGGGGATATGTAGTGGTGCGGTGGAGGAATGACAAGAAGAAAGTCAATAGGTAGGGGTATTTATTTATAATTTAAAGATATTTTTTATTTGATTTATTTCTTTTTTTTTTTTTGGTTTAATTACAAGTTGAGGGCAAAATGATCAGTTTTAGGGATTTAACTGTCAAAATAGACTAAGCTATTATTAGAGATTTGGGGAGAGATTCCTTAAAGTTTAGAGACCCACAAAATTAAAAATAAAAATTAGAGACGAAATCTATTAAAAGATAAAAAATTGGGGATGTAAATTACCAATAAAGTAACAACTGAAGTAGTGTTTATCTAACAATGTTAGACAAAAATCGTCACCATTCATTGTTCTAAAAATATCTTCCAGGAACCGTTTCCAACTGATTGACAACCCATCTAATCTTGACCGTTCACTTAAAATGGGCTCACATAAATCAGGGATCGACGGCGACCATTCTCTAAGGAGGATGGTAATACCTCGATTTTCATCAATCGCGTCGCACTGGATAACTTCTCAATGGCGGGAGCCTCTTTTGTTTCCTGTTTTACTCTGTTCGCTGTCACCTTAAGTTCTTCATTTCCCATTTTTCGCCCCCACAAAAATCATTAATTCCAAATACCTCCCTCGAACTCCAATCATCAATATATGCAGAATCATTCGGTCGATTCAATCATTATTTGACTTCATTTTCAGTTTTTATTGCTCAGATTTTCTCAATAATTTTTTTGTTTGGCATTTTCATTTTGATTTATCCATTAGGGTTTTACGGAGAAATTAGGGATCGAGGAATTGGAATAGAGTAAAGACTGTTGATTGAAGACGAAAATGGAGGCCGCGGCCGGTGTTGCAGCCGTCCGTGGAGTTTCTTTCCCGGAGTCATCGTCTCTGCCGTCCCGCAAGGAGTGGCGTGCTGTCTCTGAGCAATCGGTTCGAAGTTCGACTGACGTGGTACTCTTACCCGAAAATTCCACTTGCATTGCGTTTATTTGCTCAGTTTCTAACAAGACTTTTCTTCTTTGAAAGTTTTTGTGCTTTATGTTTTTTTCCTTTCTCCTCTCTCTATTTCTTATTTTTTTTATTTAATTTAATTTATTTTCTTATGGCCTTACGGGGATATCTAGGAAGTGGAGAGGTCGAAGCTTGGGCAATCTGATGAGAGACTGATATATGAGGTAAACACCATCAGTTTTTCTTCTTTTATTTTTACTCTTTTGCTGGGTGGGAGTGGAAATGATGGTGATTTTGGGTGTTATGTAAAGGTGCAGCAGCGGAGGGAACCTACTGATACCGATTTCTGCTCGATAACCATTGACGGAGGTTCAGAGAGTGATATTTTGCAGCAGAGACTTCACACTGTGTTGAAAGAAAGAGAGCAGTTTGAGCATATGGAGATTGAGCTTCGGGCTCAAGTCATTGCAAGATCCAGTATTATGGAGATACAAACTAAATTTGATGCTCAGATCAACGAGCATGCAAATGCTAATATCAAGCTTCAGGTTCTCAATTAATTTGTCAAGTTCTCACGGATGTCTTTTAGATACGTGGGTGTGGTTGAATCCTGCTTTCTTGGCAATTTATTGCTGAACTTTTTGACTATTATTGGTTGCGTAGAAACAACTGCATGAAAGGGAGCAGCAGATACATGAGCTTGAGAGGAAAATGGAAGAAAAGGAAAGAGAGTTGAGCACAATCAGATTAGATAATGAAGCAGTTAGTTTCTGAAATTTATGTCGCTTCCTTCTCAGTTTGCGTCTTAGCAGTTGATTCTGGGTAATTGTTTCGTTAACGATCATCTTTATCTAATTTAACAGGCGTGGGCCAAAGAGGATCTTCTGAGAGAACAAAGCAAAGAGCTTCAGAGCTACAGGTTTGTATTTTTGTTTCTTGTGAGCATTTAACTATACAACCTGAGTTATAGGTCTTGTTCCATCTTAATGAATAACAAGTTTGCTCAAATGCTTTTGCAAATTTATCACATTCTTGATTATTTATTTTAACTTGCTGAAACAAAATTTTCTTACTGTTCGGCATCATACCTTCCTGAATGGAATGGTGAAAAAGGATTTATGGTGCCAATTCCAAAAGGGTTAGTTTGTTGTTATTCTTTGCTCCATTCTTTTGCACATGGTATCTCAAATCCTTGGTCAGAACAATTTAAACTTGCTTATAGTAAAATAATTTAGATGAGCTGTATCCTTTTGCAGGAGAGAGATGGATAACTCAGAAGCTGAAAGAATGCAACGTATTAAAAAAATCCATGACCTACAGGAACATATTCAAGAGAAAGAGCGTCAATTCATGAAAGTGCAAGAAGAGGTTTGTTACCTTTTGTATCTGTGATTTTTCTTATTTAGGTGATGTTAATTCATCAACTTTCGTCTTTCTGTACCTATAGGTTCTTCTCGTCATTTGCCAGTTTCCATGATTCCAGTTTAGACACTTGATGTATTGTCATTAGTACGACACGTTTGGACTTCCATAATCTATTTGGAACAGATAGTTGGCCTGTATTAAGCTGTGTAATGACATGCCCAGGAACTGCTTTTCTGAAACTTTTGTCATTTTGATTCAGCAAAGGATTGCTCAAGAAGCCATTCATTTTAAAGATGAGCAGTTAAGAGAGGCTCAGGCTTGGATAACTCGCGCTCAAGAAATTGATGCCTTGCATTCAACTGGTAACCAGAGTTTACAAGCTGAGCTGAGGGAACGAACAGAGCAGTGTAATCAGCTGTGGCTTGGTTGTCATAGACAGGTGATTAAGCTATAGAATTATCTTAATCTTTACTTTCTAGTGTATGATATGAAATCTAAAGTTGGTAGACTTATAATCTGTTATGCCTGTTAGTTTGGTGAGCTGGAAAGATGTCATCTACATATACAACAGCTGCAGCTTGAACTGGCTGATGTAAGAGAAAAGAATGGAAGCATCTCTGATGGGTCTAATGGATCTCAGACAAATTCAAAAGATTCTTCTCAACTTCGGCAGAACAATGTTAACCAGCTGCAAGTCAATGAAAATGCTACGCTGAGTGGAAATTCTAGCAGCCTTCAAAGTGAAAGTTCTGATAGTGTTTCGTCTTTTCCTGCTGGAGGGAACGTGTTTGTGCCGGTAATATGTGCAATTATTTATTTATTATTTATTTATTTATTTTTAATTAGCATCCTATTCTGTAGGTTTTGTTGATGCGTGAACTCTAAATGGTTAGCTAAATTGTGGATCTTATGCCAAGTGGCTTATGGCATATGTGATGTTAATTAATGTTTATGTGTACTTCTGTTTTTATTTTTGTCCTCTTAACATATTTTCTATTGGTATAAAAAATCATCAAATATCTTGCTTTGTGGTTGGATCTTTAGGTTATCACTCAGCTTCATTGATTCACCAATTTTAATTAGTCTTGTCTTGTTTTTTTTGAAGGGTTATTTTGTCTTTTAGGATATTGGTAAACTAATGTGAACCTCCCTGTGTTTGAGGGAAATTCTATAAGTTAACAAATTACCTCAATTCTTACCATGCATCCTAATATGCAGTTTAAGTGTTATCAACTTGTAAATATCTATATCATGATACTTGACTTCATTTTCCTTTTTTCTAGGCCGATCATGTTCATGGGGTCCCATTTGCTCCATCATCCCTATTTGGGATACCGCCCTACCTTTCACCTGGGCAGATGACCGCTTTGAATCCATTTATGATGCACCAACAGGGGATACCCCATTCTCTATCGTCTAGTGTCGCTCAATCTCCTTTTCACTCAGTATCAGCAATGACTTCTCCACAACATTGGCCAAATCATCAGGTAGCAAACTAGTAATCAATTGAAACTATTTTCACACTCCTGCTGCCTGCTAATTGCTCTTGTTTGGTAATACTTAGCTTCTTCCTTTTTTTGTTGTAAGGTTCTAGCAGATAATCGCCAAGACATGCCTACTCACCATTATCCTCTTCAAGCTGAATCAAACTTTTTGGGAGCAAATTCTAATTATCACCATGAAGTATCAGTAAGTGGGCAGGTGGTGCTTCACGGAAACTATTTTGAGGTCAGTGTCAGCCAAGGGATGGAGCCTGATTCTGTGGTTTCATCATCAAATGAAGGGGGGCAGGTTGGCATCTTAAGTTCACCTTGTATTCATATGCTTAGTCTTCTAAACCACTGCAACATTTTTCAGGTTATCCAGTCTTCAGACAAAGATTACCTGGTTGGTGACGAATCTCCGCGGAGATTGCAACAAATTTCTTCCCATTTTCAGCACGCCCTCCAATTGGATCCTCTTGGACACAGTGAGACCCAGGTTTGATTTTTCATCTCTCTAATGTTTTTAATTTCTTCAATTAGCTGATTTCTGGCTCTAAAGTAATGCTGCAATGCATCTTGTGTCATGCTAGTTTGTGATCTCATCTTGAATTTTGATTGGCATAGGGCCCTGTCACTGATCAAGGACTAGAGGGCAAAAATTTAGTGATGGAACAGCCCAGCTCTCATGTCAATACATCCTCGTCTGAAGTACCAAATCATGCTTTGAATTACAGCGAAATGACAAATGCTGCTCCCTCTGAAACCTTTTCTTCTGCTGCTCAGAACAGTACATATGTTGTTTCAAAGCCTCCAGAGAGCTCTCTACTTGATGAAAGGTCATTGCTTGCTTGCATAGTTCGCACAATTGGATCTGGTGGTAGAACTAGGATCAGCTCAACGGTTAGTTATTTCATTTTTTTTTTTCAATTATTTATTTTTGGGTTTTGATTTATAAAATATTCTGTAGGTTAGTACTAATGTTTCTATGATTTGGTTGGTTGTATTTGTTTTCTGTGTCCAATGCAGCTTCCAAATAGACTTGGAAAAATGCTAGCCCCTCTAAACTGGCACGATTACAAGAGGAAGTATGGAAAACTTGATGACTTTGTGGCAAGCCATCCCGAAGTACAAAATATCTTTCTATGCAACTGTTGTTGCCAATTTCTGATCGAGGTTTATGTTCGATATTGATTGAGTGTTCTTATTTACATTTCAGTTATTTGTAATAGAGGAGGACTACATCCGGCTTCGAGAAGGTGCACAAGAAATTATAGCAGCCACAGCAGCTATTGCTAAAGTTGCAGCAGTAACAGCACCATCATCTCACTCATCATCACTTGTACCTTCTGTTGCAGTTACACCAATGGCGGAATTCCACCGATTAAAGAAGGTAGCATCTCGACTCTGCGGCCTTACAGGCTGAAAGGACCATTTTGGTTGACTTGTCAGCTTCAAATTTACCACCTTTACCAACTATTTTTTACAATTTTCGCCAATGCAGAACCAGCACGTGAATGGTATTGCATTTAATGGTCTTGGCGGTGTCTCGAATATAAAAATTTTGAGCAGGCCTAAAGACCGGAGGGAAGCTAATGGTCCGAACATTAAGCAAGGTCAGACTGTGGACTTAACAGTTGGGAATGGAATGAAAACTGACAGCTCTGATTTTCTTAAAAGCAAGTTTACATCCCATGGGAGCCCTGTAACTAGTATGACTGGTAAACTGCCTGGCAGGTATTTCTTTAGAATTCCGCATCATTCTTGATTCTGTACCTACTGATGAATAAAATTTATCGAAATCAGCTGTACTTTTGCAGGGTAATTGGAGCTGAATCAAGTGCTAGAAGATAGTAAGTTTATTTATATTTGTAATAATGTGTTTTTCTTTTCTGTTTCTTTTGCAGAATACACTTTGTTAGTTATTAGTCCTGAGTCCTGACAATGTGAATCTTGCTACTAGATATGGGAGTCAGATATATGACATTCTATATCCATCTTTTGTATGAAAATTTTGTAGGTTCTCTGGTTAAACTCTTAAGGTAAAAATAGGTTATCTTTTTACGAACTTGCTCACTGTGTTAGAGAATGTAAAATTCGTATATTGGTTTTGAAATAAGAGAGGAAAAAGGAAGAAAGAAAAGAAAAGGGGGGGGGGTTCTCATTTTTGTTTGTATAGGGAGAAAAAAGGATAATCCTCTGGTAAGCCATGAACTCTGCTCAGTATGTAATAGGCGAAGCATGAAAAATTGGGGCACTTTGGAAATACTTTCCTCTAAATTTATGTGGAACTTGGTGAATATCTGGAATATCCGAATATAGTGGAATGTTTAAGTGAAGGTCGCATTCACGCTGCCGCTGAATTGAAAAAATGCTTTCTTTATTTAGTCTTGTTTGGCGAAATAAGCTCATTCCTTAAGCTGTGGGAACCATAATTATTTTTTTTTTTCATATTTATTTATTTATTTTCTTTCCTTTTTTTGGTGTTTTGTTTTTGGGGGGGGGGATTGATCATGTAAGTCAACTAATAGAAAACTCTGTAGCTATCTGGTTTATAATCCGTGGGACCAGAGCTTATAAGATGCACTTGTACATGCTCTCAATTCCTCTCACCAATTTGTTCAAGATCTTGCCTAAAGGCTAGAGAACATATGGCTTCTATAATTTATTAATTTAGAGGCAAAAAGGTCCATGGTATTTCTAGCTAACAGAGTGATAATGCTAGTTGCATGGTATTTCTAGCTAACAGAGTGATAATGCTAGTTGCATGATTATATTTCTAGCAATTTAGAGGCAAAAAGGTCCATTGGTATTTCTAGCAAAAAGGCAAAATGAATTTCTATTAATTATATTTTTGTTAGTAAGGATATGTATGGGGCAACTGTGAATTTGAGACCATATGAAGATGTGTCGGTTATGTTACTGGTTGACATTTTCATTTTATGGAGTCACCCTTTCCACCTGAAGAAAAAAGGAAGGGAAGAAAAGCAATTGCTCTTTGCTTATTGTACCTCTCACAAATCCTTTCTTTGTTAGGCTGAAAAGGCATCAAGAAGCTCCACAATCTAAATATTTCTTTATTCTTGACAATGTTTTGCCTTAAAATTAAGAAACGTGTGACATTTTACATTAAAATTAAGAAACGTGTGACATTTGTACATTTTTTTCATACATGGAATTGCTGTATTATTCTGTTTCTCCTGGATTGCCATTAATTTCCAGTGATTGGTTTTTCAGGATAAATCTGTAGTGAATGCTGAACGTACCTCTGGAGATGATGACAGCGAGGAGTTGGACTACTCTTGAGTTGGAATCTTCATTACTATTTATATATTGAAGTCTATTAAAAGGGGGAAAAACTTGCTGTTGCTGTCTTGCTGATCTGTTATAATATATAGTCTATTTACTCGGAAAAATATGCCTTCATTACTATGTTTTGCACCTTACCCTGAAAACATTTAATAGCCTGCAGTAATGTGGAAAAAGAATGATGCTCTAAATGACTGAATTACTTGATTTTTTTTTAAATTTTTTTTTGCCTGTTATTTGCTGTGAATTATTGTGGCATTTGTTGGGACGATTATTGGATATAATAGAATTGGAAGGGGTTGTTAAGGAAAGAAAAGAAAGTTAAAATCTTGTTAGTTGTATTCTTTAGTGCTTTCTAATTATGCACTTCTGAATGTTCTCAATTCTCATCAGATCATAATAACGTAAAACAGTATTCTTGTCATGTGATATGATCCCGACGAAAGTGTTAGTATTATAGAGCAGTGGTGTTTTGTTTATTGGTAGTTAGATGGTGCTAGTCTGAGTGGTGGTGGTTTGGTCGCACTGGGGACGACTCTCTTTATGGGGGCTCATGAACGCATGGGTACTTTTGAGTCTTGAGAGGCATGGGTGGTTGATTTATGTTTTGATTAATTAATAGACAATACAAAATTGTACGTGAACAGTAGCTTTGAGGGATTTTTTGGCGGCATCTTTTTTAAGTCTCAATAACATGACCCTCTTGGCCTGATGGATGGTATGGAAGTGAGTTTTTCCAAATTTCAATTAAGGTAAAAATTCTAAATAAATAAACCCCAATAGACCGTGTTACAGTCTTATTTTGTGGAGGGCTCGCTCCGTCACTTAGTTACACATGCTTGTACAAGTGCTCCGTCAATTAGTGACACTTTGCATGTGCAAGTGAAAATTTACTGAACTTATGGTGAGTGTCGTTAGAGCATCTCCAATGGGAAAGGGAAATGTGTGGTCTTGTGAGGGAAGAGATAGAAAAGAAGATGATTATTTTAATTGAAAATTTGTATAGAGAAAAAATAGAAGGAAACGTGAAAAAGAGGAGAGATATATTGAAGTTTAAAAATAATGATAAAATAGTAGTGAAAGTGGTGAATGTGTGTTGAGAGCTTACATGGGACACAAGGAAGGAAGATTGAAGAAAATTTGTGTAATAAAGAGAAAATTGATTAAAAGAAAATGGAAATTAAAAAAAAATAGATAAAGTTATAAGACTCATTCCATTTTTATGTTTCTCACTTCTCAATGGAAAAAGTCCACACCCTTATAGCATTAGAGCATCTCTAATGTAAATATGTAATGTTTGAGTGATGTGAAGGAGAAATATAGACATATAAAATATACACATTTCAATTTTCTCTCTCTTCTTTAACTTCTTTCTTACATTTTTCTTTCTTTATTTTTCATGTGTTCCTTACAATGTTCTTGACATTTTCTACACCTAAACATTGTTAAAGACATTGTGGAAAAAAATGAAAAATAAAGAGAAAAAAATGTAAGGAAAAGGAGAAGAAGAGAGAAAGAACATTAGAATATGTACATTTTGTGTGTGTCCCTCTCTCTCCTCCACGTCACTGAAAGACTATACATTTAAGTCAGAGATGTTGTATTAAAGTCAAGGTGGACTCTCTTAAGAGACGAAAGAGATAGAGAGAGAAAAATGATAGAGAAATTGAGTGGAAAGATAGAGATCGGAAGTGAAGAAAAAGATAGGGAAATTCAAAAAAAGAAGAAAAAGATAAAATTCAATAATAATAATAAAATAATAGTATAGAGGGTGAAGAGAAATGTGGATTTATGACATGACACTTAACAAGATGAAGAAACAGTTGGGTAAAAAAGATTAAAATGATTAAAAGGAAAAGAAAATTAAAAGAAAATAGAAAACATATGAGACATATCAATTTTTGTATGTGTATCTCTCTCATGTTGAGCTTTGATCCAAGACATTTTATCTTGACTTTGTATTGAAGATGTTCTGATAGAGATGCTTTAATGTCGCAGCGTAGTCTTGTGATGATTTAAAGGACAGAGATAGAGAGAAGATAATTATTTTTATTAAATGTGAATGGAAAGAAATATAATAAAAAAGAGAGAAAATTGAAAAAGAAGAAAGAGATAAATAGAAATAAATTTAAAAATAGTGATAAAATAGTAATGTGAAATGTGGAGATAGAAGTATATTTTGAGACATTACAAGGGATACGAGAAAGGAAATGTAAAGAGAAGTAGAGTAAAAGAGAGAAAAATGATTAAAAGAAAATAAAAATTTAAAAACAATATAGATAAAGTTATGGACCTGTCAGTTTTTTTGTTTCTTCTCTTTCTTCAAATTGGCCTAAATTTTGAAAGCATGGAAGATGCTCTTATGAATTTATCGTCTTACTTGGGTTTATGTATGGTTATGGAGTGATCCTATTAGCCCCGCGAGTTATGCCCGCTACGAGATATCGCGATAAATTGGCCAACTCAACCAAAAAAAAAAAATTGAAAAATTTAAAACAAAAATGCATCGGCGCGTTTCTCTCTCCTCCCCCCGAAACCAAAACCCCAAAATTAGATTAGAAACTAGCAGCCCTCCTCCCCTCCTCCTAATTCGCCGGCGACGACATCCACCAACCATAGTCGCCGGCGAAGACGGCCTCCAACCAAGGCCCCCGGTGGCGATTTCTCCTCCAATTCGGGGCCCTTGACGAGTTCAAAGATGGAGGTTGGTTTTTCTTTGCAAAATACAACCCTGTGCAGCAGCATGGAATCAGGTAAAATGAAAGCCCTTTTGATCGTTGAATTGCTTAATGGAGATTTTTTTCTTCGAATTTTTTAGTGCTCTTTTACTTATTTGTGCTCAACTAGAGATTGGGATATGCTATATACTGTTATACCGGCTGAATACTTGGATTAACAGCTTGAATTTTGCTTCCAAAGTTTCCACTTGACTTGCACGCCGAATGCTTAATGAAATGCCTGAATGAGCTTTTCTTGTTTCAATTACCTTCAATTTTTGTGGTTGTATCATCAAGCATTTAGGAGTGGTTGGGTATATTTGGTAGTCCGTTAGGACTTGTGCATATTGAAGAATGTTCATGAATTACCTTAAGGATAATAAGGGCCCTTTTCAAAGTGTAGGCAGCCACTGCCCTTCATGTTCGTCCCCTCCTCGTCTAGCTTAAATGAGCTCGGATTGCCCTGAAATTTTGTGTGAAGCTAGACATGTATGTTTACTTTCAACCCCCAAAAGATAGCTCTGTAAAAGTTCTTTTGCGTGCATGTGATTCATCATTGAAGTTGGCTGCACAGTAGCCACTGCCCTTCATGTTAGGCCTCCCATCGTCTAGCTTAAATGAGTTCCGATTGCACTGAAATTTTGTGTGAAGCTTGACATATATGTTTGCTTTCAACCCCCCGAAAGATAGCTCGGTAAAAGTTCTTTTGCGTGCATGTGATTCATCGTTGAAGTTGGCTGCACAGTAGTCATCTTTTGTGATTTTTTAACTTTGACTTAATTCCTTAATTCAATATCAATCATGTGGTTTTGCATTGTGTTTCAATTTTTTTTATTTTTTATTTTATTTTTTGGAAAGGAATGCTATGGTTTAAACTATTTAGTTTGTTGATAACATGAGGAAGTTCATTTGTGAATGAGCTCATTGGTTAATATAATTTCTTTTCTCTGAATAATATTGTTAATTCTTGTGAAGTTTTGATAGCATTGTGATTTCGTTTTGATTGGTTATCTTATTGACGTAGGAGATGGAGTGCCCAGTATGGGATATAGAGTTTGGAGTTGGGATTTTACCAAACTATGCTGGTTCAAGTCATTTCAGGCCCCTGGGATATTCAACAGGTGAAGGTTTAGACTTCACCGACGTCGTAGGGTCATCCAATAGGCCGGGCATATAGAGGTTCATCC
>CAVNYN010202281.1:0-10714 GCA_963692815.1 Nyctanthes arbor-tristis
CATGATTTCTTTATTCACCTAATACCATCTTGAATAAGTGTGCTCTTCCGATCTCTTCTAACCTAATATTATAGTTATGCTTGAATGTGTCTTAAGAAAGTGTTAAGCTAGCTTAATTGCAAGATATCATTATCTTGACTAAAGATACAATTTTTTATGTTTGAAGTTTCATATATTTTTTATTTTTATTAGATATATCATGCATATATTTCTATTGATTATTGTAGATCATGCTTTAATTTTTTGTCTCTACCATAATTAATTGCAATCTTATTGAGACTATTTCAGGAGTGGAATGCCAGTAAACATTTATCAACTATGTTAGTATGAAATTGCAGTGAACAATTGGATTGTTGATAAGTTTTCAGGGCCTTCATCTGTAATATTACACTTCAGTTAGTAAAGATTATTCATTTTGCAATGTTTGCAGTTGTAGGAAAATGCATCGGTCTAGAGCTTTGCAGTCATGATGGCTTTCACAGATTATGGACGTGAAACTACAATTTTTAGTTGATGAGTTTCATTACTTTTAAATACGATTAGAGCTAATTTACGAGCAACGCACGTACCTACACTAGTATTTATAAAAAAATGACTTTTTCTTCCTTTTGTGTGTGTGTGGTTGTCATCAACCGAAAAATCATATCCAGAGTTTATGTTTAGTAAGTCCCTATTAGCAAATTATTTTATATTTTACTATAGAAGTTGATCACATCAAATAAACAACATCTACATATATTTAATGAGATCCACATGCATCAGGCAATTCTCTACCAATCTTTTTCACATAATCTATTTCTATTTTTAAATGGAAATAAATTGTTAACACAATGCTGATCCAAAAGATGTAGTTTGTCAATTATCTAACAATTTATTTCATTAAATGGATTGGCTTCCAAATGATATACATGCATTTTTAAATTTGTAGATACAAAACTGCATTCCTAGAACTCTGTTCGTATGGCACACTAAATGGTATTTCATAATATATTATAGGGTAATTTTCACTTTGAGTCCCCAATCTTTCAAATTTGTATCAATCTTATCCCTGACCTTTTTTTTCGGCCCAAGCGATCCCCAACCTTTCAAAAATTATCACATTACATCCCCGATAATGTTTTCCATCTCTTTCCTCTGTCAAGAAGTGTGCGTGCACTCTATGCCCCAAATCACATAGGGGCATTAGAGGCAAACCATGAATTACAACTTCTTCTCCAATATGCTCCAGAATTGATGCATTGGAAATTAGGGATAAATAAAAGGTTTGATTCTTTCTTCACTATTTCTTCTGCAAATCAACCTTCTTCCGACCGGTTTTAACACAAAAAAAAACCTTCGAAATCAAAGTATCAACCCAAGCTTCAATCTTGCTCTTGTCATTGCAAGAAGGATGCCACTCATAGTCCGTAGAAAGGGGTGAGATGTACCGGTTTATGGTAAGAACGGCTTTCGACATATTAATCATATTCAATAAGAATTTATGCAGTTTTTGTTTCTTTGCTTTTCTAATTTGGTTCAATAGGGTTCTTTTGCCTTTTCTAATACATTGGCACCGCAGATTCCCGAACCTTACTCTTTGTTCTCACTGCAGGTCCCCAATACCGTAGGTTCCCGAACCTTACTCTCTGTTCTCACTGCAGGTACGCTCTTCCGATCTCCCAACCTTACTCTCTGATCTCGCGGTAGGTCCCATTACTCTCTATTCTCGAGGCAGGTCGCCAAACTTTCACATTGCAGGTCTCAACATTCAGTTTGATAGTTGTACAACTGTAATTCGAATGCTAATTAAGCACCACAAACCACATGCAAATTTAACACAAACAATTTCTCTGAGTGTTCATTTCATAAAAATATGTTGACTACAATGAAATATAACCTACAAAATTATTTTACTAGCTAGGAACGATGCTATAACAACAACGAGCAACAAGACATATGTAACATCCCGTAAACTTCTACAAATTAAAGTAAGTAACATAATTATTGTTTTGGAAGAATTACTTGAATATCATTGGAAGATTTCTTGAATTGTATTAGAAGATTAAAAGATTGTTACTTAATTGACGCTAAAGAAAGAATTTGGTCCTTGATTGACATAAACTAAAGTACATTAACTTAATTGAAATATAATGCAAAGTGTAAAGACTTCTCATACAATTTGTAGCCAAATGTACAGTGCCCGTCATGCCACGTGTCACAGTTTGGTTGGCGGAACTCAAAATCTATTAAAAACAACTTAATCCTAACTATTATATATAAGGTTAAGGGTCCTCCAAGTCTTTCAAGCATCTCCAACACCCCAACCTATCCCTTCTCTACCCAAACTTGTCCAACCTTGGCAAGGGTGAAAAAACACTCATTAAAACCTATCAAAACCCTAGTTTTGTCCTTGAAAAATGCTCCTTATCATATATAGAAATGATACAACCTAAAGAATGATTTTGAAGTAAGAAATATCAAGGTTTTGGAGGTTTTTTTCCACATATAATTAAAAAAAACCTTTGGAGAGTAAAAAGAATACGCAATCTTTAGCAATGAAGAGGTGAGTAACCGATATTTTGATTCCCTTTCTCTTGTGCATAATGTTTTCATAAAATACGCATGGATTTTGATGCATTGTTGTGGAAAGAAAGATTAGTTTATTGCATTTGTATAGCTAGTTAATCCTCTACCCGTTTTGAATTGGACGTGTGCTCTTCCGATCTGTGAAACATGACCTTGTTATGTGGTCTTTGTCATTTTGACTATGTGGTAATCTTTGTGGCCTTACTGTGCGGTCTTGACCAATTTGAATCTTTGTGGCTTTGCTGTGTGGTCTTAGCCAATTTGAATCTTTACGGCCTTGCTGTGTGGTCTTGGCCAATCATGTGCACACCACGGGTAGTAGTCTAACTAGTGATAGACCCATTTGTACATTAAAAGACTCTGTGCATTCAATGATTTTGTGCATCTAAAGGCTTTGTGAACCCCATGATTTTCTCGAAATGCGTTTTCTTACGTGAAAGGTGAATCAAGATATTTGGTTAATCACTTAGTACTTTGTACTCGTCCCCCTTCTAAAATTTCTACAATCCTGTAGGTATTAAATTAAAGCTATGTGGCCGGATCGTCCCAAAGATGGATGAAATACATGTATGTGATTGAGACTTCAGTGTGTGGCTGAAGTTTGTTGTGGGTGGCCGCGACATTCATCCTAAAATGATATTATGTATGAAAGCGTTTGAATTGTATTTGTAAAGTCTCGCCCTCGATTTTGAATTGAGATGTATATTCAAACACTTCCACTATTGTTAAAATTTGCTTCTGCTATCGATATTTTGAGGTAATATGGTAATAAAATTGGGGGCGTGACAACACAAGTCTTCAATAAGAGGATTCCAAAAGCTCCCGCATTAGTAGATTAGTTAATCTATAGTCTCATGTCAAGATTAATATGGAGAGAGGAAATAGTTCTAGTAATAAAAAAAGTACTTCAAAAATGGGATTCAAAAGAGGATGTAGAATATTTTATAGAAGAAAAGGTATTGGGAAAGTAGCATGCCTTTAGGAGGGAGAAAATCAGTTTTTGGAGGGAAAGAATGACCTAACCATAGATTGCCAATAATACCCATGTCTATTTTGGGGGTATGGAATGCACTCACACATATTAACAGAGGAAACAAATGGAAAACGTTATTAGGGACATGATATGCTAATTTTTGAAAGGTTGGGGATTGCGTGGGCTGAAAAAAAAGGTTGGGGACTCAGAGTGAAAATTAGCCTATATTTTATGTAGTATATTTCTTAAGACTTGCACAGGTGAAATTCTAGTTAGTAGTCTTGAAAACTAGAGCCACGTTTACAGATTTTGGTTAAACCACTATATAGAATTTATAGATCAAAAAATTTTAGAAAATTTTAGGCTGTGTCCCCTTATCTATTTTTAGACTGCTTTCTATTTTCTGTCTTCTAAAATAGTGAAAATGCATTCTCTTTTATATTTTCAAAAATTCAATTTGGAAAACAAATTCAAAATTTGTAAAGAAAATTGAAAACGACTTTTCTTTTTTTGTGATGTTTTCTGTGTTAAAAGTTTAAAATTTGGAAAAGCTTTTAAAAATGAGGAAAATGCGTTTCTAAATTTTAAACTTTACATTAATTACATTTAAATCTCAAATTTTACTTTTATATTCATTTTATTTCTATTTTCTATTTTTAAAAATAATTTTCTGAAATAGAAATACAGAACGCTTTTTTATTTTCTTAAAATAATAACATTAAAATAGAAAACTCAAAATGTATTTTTAAATGAAAAGAAAAACTAAAACACAAAGAGACGCATTAGTATTTAGCTGGCAAACCATATCAATTCAATTGACAAGTAAAACCAACAAATTTAGTCCCATCAATTTGAGAAGCTGAAATTCTTTTTTTTTTTTTTAAATATAAAAAAGAGGAGACATGGAGGGGGTTTAGCTCGAACCCGAGATGTCTTGTCCAGAATTTGAATTATGATTACGTACGGATTGTAGTAAAACGGTATTAACCAACTAGAATGAGGAGGCAACGATCCATATGGAAGCGTTTAACGCTGTCGTTTTATCAACCCACAATTATCTGCCTTAAACCCTTTCTGCAAAATCTTTGGAATTCATGATCAAATTTCACGGTGCGGTATCAAAAGAATGTCTTTTTTTATA
Source organism: Nyctanthes arbor-tristis (assembly GCA_963692815.1). Lineage (NCBI taxonomy): Eukaryota > Viridiplantae > Streptophyta > Magnoliopsida > Lamiales > Oleaceae > Nyctanthes > Nyctanthes arbor-tristis. The sequence goes on from CAVNYN010202281.1 coordinate 4,680, forward strand.
CTGAAAAGATTGCAAACCCGGAAATCATCAACAATATTCCATAATCCCACTCTCAAATTTCAACTGCTCACCCATTTCTACTCATATCTGAGCGAAACTCGCTCTCAGACTTCCCCCAACCCCACAAATGAACGCTTAATTCTATCATCTGGGCATGTCTGTTTATGCAATATAAAGAGTGGGTTCTCTTCACCTTCGCGTGGAAATTTAAGTATCCCATATGGGTCTGTTTTTGCACGTCTTTTGAGTTCGCAGGCTGCAGCTGAGCAATCCACTTCTGATGGGCTCACAGTCGAGGGGATCATTGCTAATGGTTGGACCATATACGATGAGAATGAGAGTGATTGGAAGAGCCATGCCTCTGCAATAGCTCAGTCCATTCATCTAATCAAGAAACGCATAAGGGTACATGTGATCCTAAGTGTTCAACTTGAATGTAAATTCACTCAATTGCGAAATCGTCTATAGAAGTTTCAATTTTGAAATTTGTTTATTTCTTATTCATGGATTGCTGTCCGTGCTGTTCATGGTTTAGTTATGCTGATTATTTTGGGCATGTCTTTCCTTCTCCTTTTAAAGTACCAATTTTCTTATTGCCATTAGCAAAACTTTTTCAAAGTTCTTATATTTTCTTAATTTTCATTTTTTTTTAAAAAAAAATCTGCATAAGGTAGTTTACTGGACTTGGATGCGTCGGGTTGAGATGGACTGATTCTTACTATTATCACGTGCTTATGAATTTTGCAAGATTGCCTAGCTGTTTCAAATGCCATAATTTACAAAAAAAAAATAATAATAATAAATAGTAAATAAGGATAAACCAAAATTTACATTAGGGGGAGGGATTTGCATTCAGAGGTGTAACTGCATATTTGTGAAAAATTGCTTCTTGGTAGTTATTTAGGGTTTCAAGAGGCGTTGAGATAGATGATGTCAGTTTATGTGGTTGGTTTTGAACTACCGTATGTTATTCAGTTTATAAATGGTTTTAACAGTGAAATTCTACTTATCTTTCTGGTTTGCTGACAGTGGGAAAAATTAATACCGAGGCTCGAGATATTGTCAGAACAGCTGAGTAAGGAAGACCTATGGAATGATCCTAAACATGCAGGGAAGATAAGCCGTGAACATGGTTCACTTGTGGGAAAAATGAAAGAGGTTAACTCATTTGAGCAAGAACTACTTGAGCATATTGATATGATAAAACTTGCTCGGGAAGAGAACGATGCTGAACTAGAATTGGTGGGCCCTCGATTATTCCCTTTATGGGCATGTTTTCTTCTGTTTCATTTATAGTGTCTCACTTTGCTTCTACTTTTGCCAGGAAACAACTCATTTCTACTACTAACATGGCTTCAGTAATGATATATGCTTTTATCAAATATTAATTTGTTCCTAAAACTTCTTTTCTGGTATCCACATCTTTTGGCAGAACTAGTGCAGTCATCTAAAGCATTTTGTCCTAACCATTGAGTTGTATGACTTTAGTTTGTTAGCAAAATGCAGTTAGAGTATGTGTATAGGTAAATGAAATATAAATAAAAATAGACTTATTCACATAAGAATTTAAATACTAAAAATTAGAGAGAAAAACTGTCATTTGGAGAGATCGGAAGAGCACACGTCTGTCCTTAAATGTGATCTCCTCCAAAAGTACTATATCAACAATTCATCTTGGTGGTTTTCTAGTAGTGTGAATGATGTAAATGCTGAGAAAGATCATTCTTTCCTTCTGAGTTTAACTTATTGTTTTTTCCCCTAATTAAAGGAATCGCAAAAAGCTTTACTTACATTGAGAAGAAATATCAAGGAAAAAGAGCTTGAAGCTTTGTTAGCTGGAGAGCAAGACTCTTGTTCTTGCTTCATAGAGGTAAATAGTAGGACTGGTTCCATTTATTGCATTTAAAACATCAAAAGATAGCAGCATTTGGTTTTATCCTCTAGTGTAAATTGTGTAATTGTTTCACTATTTCTTGATGGATACTTAACTTTCTTTTGGTGGTTTAATTATCAAGATATGGGTGTGTTTGCTGAATTCATTTTTGGTGAAAGTAATCATTTTTCTACAAATTTAGGTTCAAGGTGGAGCTGGGGGTACCGAAAGCATGGACTGGGCTTCAATGGTCATGCAGATGTATAAGAAGTGGGCTGAACGTAGAGGCTTTGGTGTTACCGTTGTGGATGAAATGCCTGGTGAGATTGCAGGAATCAAGGTTCATTACCTAACCATCTCTTATGCTTTTACTTCTTTTTTATGTAGCTTTTGATGTTTTATGTAGTCTGCTTGCACAGTTTTTCCTGTTCAACATAGTTGATTGTCATCTGTACTCCCTTCAGGATAACTCTGGTTAATAAGAGATAATGCATATAGCCATATACCATGAACAAGTGCTTGTACATTCAAGATGTTAAAATGATGTATGCTAGTATGATCAAAATTTACAAGACATCGTTTTGGTTATTATCTTGTCTGGTTTATTGTTGTTAATCAGTGTTGATTTCCTTGTCTTCATTAAATTTCATTTTGGGCCCGAGATCAAAGTAAACATATATACGAATTTCATTTGCACTGTGTTGTTATTTTCTTTAGTTTTCTTGGCAATTTCTGTTAGTTTACTAATCTTGACACAATTGCATCTTTAAGCGAGCAACAATCAGAGTTGATGGCATGTATGCATTTGGATATGCTAAAGCAGAAGTTGGGGCACACCGTTTAGTGCGCATCTCACCATTTGACAGCAATAAGCGCAGGCATACTTCATTTGCTTCTGTTGCTGTTATTCCAATCTTAGGTGATGGATTTTCCCGCTTTCAAATTAATGAATCTGATCTTAAAATTGAGCGATATCGAGCTGGGGGGGCTGGGGGTCAGCATGTTAACACAACTGAGAGTGCTGTTCGAATTACTCACATCCCTACTGGAATAAGTGCCACTTGTCAAAATGAAAGGTATGCAGCCTTTTGCAGTACAAAAAATATCAGTCATGCACTTACAATTTGGTTCACTTTGGTCACTGAAATCTCTTTTTCTTTTTTTCTCTCACACATACTGAGCAACTAATTTGGTTGATGCAATGCCTAGATTGAAAGAAAAAGGAACCTTGACTGACTAAAGCAAAACAAAAATTCATCTCTGAGCTCTAAGCTTTTCATAATGCAAGAACCATGACGTGAAGTTGGGAATTGCCTTTTTAATGTCAGTTATGGGTTTGTTCTGACAACAGGTCACAGCATCAAAACAAGGCTTCTGCCATGGCCGTGCTTCAGTCTCGCTTGGATCAGCTTGAGATGCAACGTCAAGCTGAAATGAATGCGGAGCACACCGTATCCCTCACCGATATAAACTTTGGCAGCCAAATACGCTCTTATGTTCTTCACGTATGCATTTGAAACATTCTCATTTTTACAATTTGCTTTAGGGGCATCCAATATTCCACAGATACCCTTCCTAACTGCTTCTTCTTTTCTTTTTTCTCTTTTTATTTTTTTCTTTTTTTATTTTGCAGCCATACCGAATGGTAAAGGATCACCGAACTGATTATGAGGTTTCAGATCCCGATTCTGTCCTAGAAGGTGATCTAGATGGCTTCATCTTAAGCTTCCTGTCTGCCTCTCTAGACAAAGATGAAGATGATGACCTGTGAACTATTTTGGCATCATGCTCATTGACGGCTAACTTTTGCTGCAAATTCGAGCTCCTCGATATGTGGATTGCTGTGACTGGTCAATGATAGCCTCAGAAAATAGGGATATTGAGTAGCAAATATTACCCATCACCCTCAGAGCTTAGATGTTTCTCATATATATGCGAAAATTGAGATTTTCACATTTTCAACTGGTTTTGATGATATGCATTCTTTGAGATAAGGACCATAATTTTGTCATTTTTTTAAAATCAAATTTTACAGTGTAATAGTAAAGAACTTGGGATTTTGACTCTCATCTTCATTCAATAAGAGTTCTTCAGTTTGGTCTGCTGTTGATTGATCACAGTTCCTACTCAAGACGAGATGGAGCAGAAAATATCTGGGAATCTGGCTTCTGAGGTTAAAGAAAACAAGGACCGAGAAGATTGTTGGATGAAATTGTAAATGTACATACTGAAAAACAGGTATTTGTTGCAAACCACTAATGTTAAATGAAGAGAACATCTCGCTTACCTGAGGAATCTTTTTGGGTAACATATGGTAAGTTAACCGAAAATTGTTTGATTCGAGTATCATTTACATTAACTTTATGAACTCAGAAATGCAAATTTATTTCGTTTGGGAAGAAACTTAAACTAGCTTTTGAAACTCAAAATATGTATTTCATACTTTGAAAGTGTTTCTCACAGATGTTAAGTTTTAGTACATTGAACGACCAAAGATCATCATCTTCCTGACAAGCCAAAGAGGGAAATGCAAGCCTACAGAGTGGTACAATCGAAACCAGATTTGCTTTAATCATCGTGAAAGAAAACAAAATTGAATCATACATGCGTATAGAATCTGTAGATATATTAAAGAAGACAACGAAACTTGTATCAAAATTTTTTCAGAAAACTAAGAAAAATGAATTCCAGTCTTATTAAACAAGGAGAGTAAGTGCATAAAATCTGCTTGCGTGAGTTTGGAAGATCTTTTTTCCTCAAAACCTCCATGCTTTAGCACGCTTAGAACTTTGTCTTTAAAATCTGCAGCTTTGGCATCCCCATCGTCCATCTCCATCTCATCCTCGTCTCTCCTTTCATCAATGTCCATGCTTAGGTCCCCGAGTGTGTCTCCCAAAGCAGCGAGAGACATGGCCATTTCCTTGTCATCTGAGAACCCATCATTTGAAAGCTGTAAAGCTTGCAAGGTTCTATAGTTCTTCTCTAGCAGTGAAAGGACACTCTTTTGCCTAAATATTGAACCCAGAGTCTTGTTTTTCCTGTTAAAGCAAATTCGAACCAGACCATCCCATTCCTTAAAATTCACTGGAGGAAGCGGTTTCCTTGGTTCAATCCTCACCACTGAAGAGTCAACCTTTGGCGGAGGCCTGAAGTTATTCCTTCCCACCTTTAGCAAGTGGTTAACCCGAGCCAACAGTTGAGTGTTCACAGACAGTCGACAATAAAGGCTATCACCAGGTTGAGCAACAAGCCTCATGGCAAATTCTCTTTGGAACATTATGACTGCACACCTGAATAGCGGACGATGAGACAATAACTTAAAAGTAAGGGGCGAGGAAATCTGATATGGGATATTTGCTACGCATATGTCAAAGTATGGAAGATCACACTTCAGCACATCTCCCTGTATAACCTGCAGAAGAAACATAGAAAACAATCAGTTCAAGCATTGACGATGCATAAAAAATCCAAAGAATAAACTTAATAAACAGATCGACATAACTTGTCTTAACCTAATATCATCTTACAGCAACAGCATGGATTTAAACCATAAAAGAGTTCTACATAATTCAATTTTCCATTCATTTTCAATTTTCTCCCTTGTGCCTGAAATTGCATATTTAGCAAACATTTAATAGACCATGCAGTTCTGCAACTTCAATACAATCATTCATCAGAACCATTTTTTAAAGTTCAATAACAAAAATACACTTTAAAATATAAAAACAACAGTTACCTTATCTCCTTTCTATGATGGATCAGCTCAAGTAGTTAACTTACGCCAAAATAAAAAAGACAACCAGCCCGAAGAGAGCATTGTTGCAGCTGCAAGTGTGCAGTTAGATTTGTTGAAATGAAACTACTACAAGACAACTAGCAATTAGATCCGCACGGCAACCAAAGCGGGTAATGTTAGTTTCAGTTCTCTCTTTGCTCGTGCTATTTCTTTCCTGTTCTGCTGCTTTTGTTTTTAGCAGAAGAGCTTCCTCATTGATCCAGTTTCCACTTATCTTCTAACTAGAAAAACTTTGACTCCTTCAAACTTCTATGTTTCAGGAACAATTTTCATCCACATAGAGGGGGGGGCGGGGGGGAGGGGGGGGGGGGGGGGGGGGGGGGGGGATACATGTGCAATTGGAGAGGGGGGGGGGGGGGGGGGGGG